>PNEQ01068454.1:0-21546 GCA_003012365.1 Medauroidea extradentata | reverse complement strand
TAAATAAGGCTGAAACATGTTTAGTCACTAGAATTCTTTTGTTTTCAAACCTTTCCTTCAACAAGTTCCATGCCACTGCATAATTCTGAGAGGATGTTTCTAACGACTCAATAAGGTCTGCAGCATCACCCTCCAATGACGATCTTAGGTAATGAAACCTTTGAATATCAGTGAGTGTTGTGTTATTGTGTATTAATGAATGAAATGTGTCATAAAAACAAAGCCACTCGTCGAATTTGCCACCAAATGTCGGGATGGAAATTGAAGGTAACTTAATTGCTGGTGCCACATATCGGAGAAACCTACAATTCTAAATTGATGTTTTTAGCGTTAAATTATATTACGCACTCCCAAATGTTCGTGTAAAAAGTAGGTCTATACAGCGTTTGAAAAATTCGTGTTTGCTTTTGGGCCTAAGCTATAATTCGACCAGTAAATTCGAATCACTCTCTCAATTGACTGGAGTTTTTCGACATCTCGTAGAGGGCGCCGAGAAAATAATAAAGAAGCAGGTAAATGCAGGCCCAGTCATATTTGTATCACTGTGTCAGCAAGCAGCTAATGAACAGTTGTTGTCTGCTTCAATAAAAAAATATTTTTTGAAGTTAGTTTACAAGTTAGTAAAGACCTGAATTTTTTAGCTCTCCACGACTGTGTGAAAGTGGAAGCCATTTAAATAATGCACTCTTCTACGTGAATCTGGCAATATTGTTCAAAATACAGAAACAAGGAAAATATTACGCGGGTTCAATGACGACCTGCAAGTTTCACATCTTCAGGTCTGTTTATGTTCCACTCTTCGATATCTGTTTTGTTGTAGTTTAACCTCTTTCACATTTGATCAGGAACCAAGGGCTTAGGTCCTTTATCTTTGTAAGCTTGATATTGGCTCAGGTTCCTGTGGCTGATGAACTGTGAGCCAATTATGCACGTTGCTTCAGTTTCACAAATAGAAGTCCATAGTCTACACTCAAAATAACTTGAGAGTTTTTAGAGCCACTGATTTGTGATGAAAAGTGTTTTGCACCAACATTGTTTTAATGATATACGTGCACAGCTTCAGCCTTGCTTCGTGGTCAGTGATCGAATGTTTTTAAATCTAGGTGACTTGGATTTATACCTGTAAGTCACATGCATGTGTGGTGTCGCAGTAACTCTTATTCTCATTGGCAGAATCAAATGTTTTTGACGCCTCTGCACAAAAACATGCTGCGAATAACCACAAGGTACAGCTACAGATGTGCGTGTAAGGCATTGAAACAACTTGAAGCAAAATTATTCTTTTCATAAAAAATCTGGGCATATACGAATTTTTCCGGTCCCAAACAAAACTGGTAAATGTATTTAATATTTAATTTTAGTGCATGCATTAAAAAAAAGTTTATTTGTCATCACAAAATATTTTGTCATAATGGACCTTACCAAATAATTTTGTGGTTACCACAAAAAATGTTTGCTGTCTGCAATGAAGTTTTACAGTGACTACGAAATAATGTTGTAACCAAAACAAAAAAAAAAAAAAATTGGTGAGATCCGTACTGACAAAACAATTTGTGGCCGTTTTTTTTTTCTGTGTAATCACGAGAACTTCTAATTTGTGACTTCTGAAATTTGTGTTGTTATTTGTTGATAGACTAGATATATCTGTTCTGTTTAGATATCTGAGCCTAAGATGTGATTTCATTGGCCACGAACCTTTATCTGACGTAATGTACGAGTGTAACCTTTGTACACCGTACTCACGAGCCACTCTATCATGGAACTTCTTATTACTGGCCTGAAGTGCAGGGCTGCGTCTACGGAGGCGCGCAAAAGGGGTTTTCCCCAGGTCCTCACGTTATAAGGGGCTCGCTGTTTAGATGAATAAATATAGAAAATAAATTGACGTTACTAAATTTCCCATCCAAACGGGATGATTGCTGTGAAATTTATTTTTAAGTGTAAAGTTTATGTTAAAGATAACAACAATAACTTGCTTTCCAGTTGAATTATTCATTTAGTTTTTTTAACAGTACAGTAGTTTTTTGTATTTAGATATTGTCATCGTGGTAATATTTTGGAGAAGTTTTTGCGTTTCATTCATTACAATTTACAACCACACGGAAAGAAAAAAAATGTAAGTGAAGTTGTAACCTGTGGTCTGAGTACCAACATTACACATAGCAATTTTTTTTAGAAGCTATTTTCTCTGTGTTCACCACATTCCGAACTGGGCTGAGTATGAAAGCCTCGTATTTATCTACCGCACTGCAATTTTTGGAGTTTGACGACGTTGCAGCGGTAGCGAACTAAAAGCTTGAATACTGTTACAAGTTTGAGACATAAACTTTATATGTGGGCAATTCCCATGAGTTCTTTTGGGATAGAGGTCTTAATTATAAATAAAAGAGTTAAATTAAGTACTAGATTTAATAGCTCACAAAGCTACGAAATACACAAAACAGTAATCAACTATAACTCTCACAACACAATTAGTTATGCACACAATTACTCCTGTGTCACAGACATGTTAATTAGCTTGGACAATTAAAGCACAAAAAAAGTCTACCATCAATTAATTGAAAATTACAAATCACAATAAAATTCAGTCATATATTCAATCAACAGGCTTTCAAATAGGGACAATGTACAACCTTATCAGTCCGAAGTGGTGATGGCTCACCATGTGCTGCGCAGCACCCCGAGTGCACCGCTGTCTTCACTCTTGAGGTCTTCGGTTCGACTCCCGTCGCGCACCTCCTCTTCGCTTGTCAGCCCGCCGCAGCAGTCCTCTTGGTTCGTCTAACACTGCTCCGAAGGTAGACGCCTGCCGCCTCACAGTAGACTCTGACGTCACCAAGATGTCTTCACCAGTCTCTCTCCACAGGCGTAGCACCTTCCTCTAGCACTACCAATAGCGAACTCTCCCGAATTTGTCGATTCGCAGCTTTTATACTTGGCCAAACAGTCGGGTCTTCCCCGCATTACAGGGGTCTAAAATTAAACATTTCATCATGTTTCGCATGTGATTTGAGTCACGTACGTCGCTTCGCAGGGTAAAAGCGTAGTTGGGACAGGTATCTATGACGTAGTTTCGGCGGGTTTCCCACTATGAGACACCCGGGCTTTGAGTCATGGGCCAGCCCTCAAGGTGTTTCGACACAGGCCCATACGGCCCGCCCTCAGAAACACAGCATGCAACAATACGTATGCTCGTCGCATGCTGTTATCACCGTTTCTACATCGCGGTATCCTCCACGAGGAAAATGGCCGGCGATACAAAATGCGTTAGCATCACGGTCGTAGAAGAATAAGTCTATACACTCGCCTGGAAACTTGACCCCCTTGTTGTTTGGCTGTAGTTCGCCAAGTTACCGAGAGTGTTGTGCGTCTTTGGCGCTGCAATCAAGGCGGTCGGACTTAAACTACGTCCACTTTTTTTCCATAGTTAAATTAAAAAGTAAATAAAGATTGCTGGAGCCATGCTTTAGGATTGTTAGCGAAGGAAGTATTGCATAAATTAATAAAAAAAATACGTTTTGATAAATTGTTTATTTTTATAATGTAAACACTGGAAACACGTGGGAGGGAAGTGGGAGGAGTTTAAGCCCGACCACTCTGATAGCAGCGCCAAAGACGCACAACACTCTCGGCAACTTGGCGAACTACAGCCAAACAACAAGGGGGTCAAGCAAAATACATTGCTAGATAAGCAAGCGTCTAGACCTGTACTTCTACGATCTTGGTTAGCAGCAAAGAATAAAAATAAATAAATAAAAATAAAAAAGTGTAGTAAATATGTTGTTTGAGTCAAAATAAGTACAAAATATCTCCATTGTACTAATTATCCCCAAACATAAGTCTGTGCGTTAAATTATCCGTTTAGATTATGGAGGCTAGAAGGAATTGAAATTTAAATATTCACGTATTCACGTATTGAATGGCACTAGTGGCCGACAGCCGAACTACGTAGTCTGTTGATGATTTTGTAGTCCACAGATGGTGCATGGGTGTACAAGATCAATATTTCACACTTTAAAATAAAATCATGACTGTAATTGTAAGGCTATATTTAAATTCGTCTCTTGTACTTTATAGTACCACTACAGATTACAGTACAGTCTTTAATAAATAAAATGATAAAATATTTTTGTTGGAACAAAAGGTAACGCTTCTATTATTTTTCATTGCAAACACTATATTTTGTTCTGCGAAAAAATCTGTAGACTTGTAAATAAATGTTTCTTTTTAAAACTGAATTCTCCACGAGTTCAATAATCGTAGTAATGTGAATGGAATTATTATGAGGAATAATCAATGCTGTGGCTAAATCAACAACAATTTATTTTAAACAAACTATTAGTATATATGTAAAAAATATATATATTACTACCACGAAAATCTTTAAGAATAAATAAATCGTAGTAAAGAGACAGTAACTATAAAGAGAAATACCAGTTTCAACACCCATTAGCTAAATACTAGTACAACTATTGTGTACGTTAGCTTTCTTAAATATTGACGTCTTAGAGATTCGTTAACCCCGCAGCTCCGCAGAAATATAACGAAACACGCTCTGATAAAGTGTTTGTACTAACTATTTGCGGTACGTGTTTCTTAGTCCTCGATACATATCGCAACGTCCCGGACGAGATCGTACTCAGGGCACAAGTTACGTGTGGTATACTTATCGTGTGGTTGTTTCTGGAGGTCGGGGCTATGCCAACGTAGCCAACTTGTCAGAAAAATATAAGGTCTTACAGCATCGCTCATTGCCACTGCTTCTATGAGGGGGAGGGAGGGTGAACCTCAGATTTATGTTGCCCCAGACGACACGTTCTCATGAAGTGGCCCACTTGAAATATTCTCCGCGGCAGAACACCACATAGTCGGCCAATGGGAGACGTCAAGCGACTGTTCAATTGTTTACAGTTTAGTCTGTAGCCGGGATATAATGAACACCACCGGTTCCTTCTTAACAATTTTTTGGTGAAACATTCAAGCCACGGTTCACTGACAAACAATCGACAAGTTTAAAAAACAATCTACGTCTAGCTGTACAGAAAGTCAATTCCAGCCTGAAAGACATCAAAAGAATTTTTGAAATTTGTCTAAATTTTGAGAATACGTACGACTAAACCAAACAGTTAATTACTTTGCTAGAACATAAAACTGAAACTAAACAATGTAGTTTATATTTGCAGAACGTTTCACAACTACACCGACAAATTTCGTGACTTTATTCCTTAAGATCAAATAATTAGAAAATAAAAATTACGCTTTGTACCTAAATTGAATACTTAGGATATTTAATAGCATGAAAATCACGATATTGAATATAATTTATTAAAAAAAAATATGGGGGAAAAGAGGAATGAAATTACAGTTCTTCAAATATGTAACAGGGAACTTTGACCTAAGAACAAGCCGTAAAGGAATTTTGAAAATTTGACGTTTGTTTCTCGAGTAGTAACACCTACGTGTTTTAAGCACACCGTAGTTAAGTTGTAAGTTTGCGTGCCAGGTAGGAAGGCAGGTGCCTCAAGCCACAGTCATAAACGTTACGTAAGATCTCTGTGTGCACTAGGAGCAGTTTGTTTAGCTCGCAGCTGAGCGAGGCGCCACTGTAACACTTCCTTGACGTGCTGAGCTAATAGCGAACATATGCCGCACTCGGCCCAGCCTACAGTCACTAGTTTTATAGCTGTAATATGGCATCGTCTGTGGTAAACACACAAACCATGCTCGACTGTAGATCAGTTAACGTTAGTCTAACATTTTCTCTTCCGTCGTGGATAAAACAAAACTGCCACCGTTAAACCTCTCAGGCCAACATTGTTTTAATGAATTCAGGTAACGCAACAGAGTAAAATGTTTTTATTTGTACTGAACTTACTTAGGTTATTTGCTATCTTATAGTTACCACAACCAACGAATAACATTCGCTTTAGATAGTTGCTGATAACTACATGAATCAGTTACACTCCGGAACTACAGACTAATTACATAAATCATCACTGTAGAAAAAGTGTGATATTACACGTTAATTTTTGGGTAGTTTTACATTTTTGTGTGTGTAATTTTCGAAAAACAACATTATTATGCGTAATTGTACAAATATGTTTCCAGAAATGGAATAAGTGTAAAACATTCTACTTAAAAGAAAAAACATTAAGTGCATAACATTATAAAATAAAGTATAATTTTTTAAGTACATAATTTTTAAGTATGTATAAAAATACGTTAACGTAGTGTCATTTACCAATTCGACGTAGTCTGTTTAAGTAAGTGGTACCCTCATTTTTGAAACGTAGTCATGTCAATTAAATGTTAGTGGTTATGCGTAGTAATTTTACAGCCACAATACTTACGTAAATTTACATTTACATCTACTGTAAAAAAATACAATGTAAATGTCATTTTATCCTGTTGCCGTATATTTTACGGCACCGTTATTGTCAAAACGCAATCATGTTACTCAAATCTTAATTGCTATGCAGAATAATTTTCGAAATTGAATAATAATATAAATTTGTATTCCCATCTTTAGTATAATAACAGTGGTTAAAATTAAATTTACCAGCTACATTATTTGAAAATTTTACATTTTTAGAGCTATTTGTAGATGAAACTACAGTTATTATATTAAAAGCGATCTGAGCTTATTTTTTTAAAATTAATTTGCTGTTGTTTCAACAATAGTGAAAACATTTATGTTTGGATTAATGTATAGGGCCTACATCAGTGCTAATGTCTTATTTGTGTGGTAACTAATATTTGTTCAGACATATAAATTTGAGGGTACAACTTTCTGTCACAAGGTTAATTCAAATCAGAAAAATAATAACAACTACTAAAATTATTTGGCGTCAAGTTGCCGAAAATTTTCCTATTAAGGCAAACTTGTTTTTAGTGTCGATTATTTAAGGTACGTACTGTGAAAATCGTTAAGTATATTCCTGAATTGTTGATTTGTAAATTTTTTTTAGTTAATAAAGAATTAAATATACCAGTAACAGATACAGTGAAAGTTACAAAGTTTATGATCGAAACACAAAGACTGAAATAGAAGTTGTCAGTATAAACGTTCAGGTCATATTTTACATATCAGCTCGGTGAAGATAGCACACATTAGCAGCCAGAAATTGAGTTTACTGCACATTACGAGCTATCAAAGAGGACAGAGTTCATTAATTTATTTGCTCAACGTAAACCCTATTAAACTACAGCAATTTACTAACAAAACGATACCCAATGTTCTGAAACAACACAAAAACTTTTAATATAATATAATGCATATCCTGCGAATTATCTATTAAATAACTCTGGTGGTCTTTTGGTTTAAAAATCGATTGACAATATTAAAGAATTTTCAGACAATTAAAATGTTTCTAACAGCGCATTTAATTGAGTAAATGAATTAAACTGTTAGTTATTACGTTTTTACCTGTTACACTTTCAAGTGTACAGTAGTATATTAGGAAAAAAATACACTCGCAACAATCTAGTTATTTTTCCCGACTGTGAAAAAAATTACGACAGTAGTATTTTTATCTTATAGTATGTGTAATTAAACACAAACATAGTTTATAAATAGAGATTCTGTGAACTCATTATTTTATCATTATAAATGGTACTTTTACTGTGACACGTAGTAAAAGAACAGAAAAAATGTTAGTGCAAAAATACACCTATGTTAGTGTAAAATCTGCTGCCATACACAAAATATGTTTTTTTTTTTTTTTTTTTTTTACAGTAGCCACGCGTAAGAAGTTGAGTTCACTGTCCATAGAGTCTTGTTCTGTATAGACGAGAACGTAAATATTCTTCTACTGCAACATGTTGCAATAGTCAACAGTAATCTTGAATGAGTTAAGAGAAATCCTCCACTGCGCAAGAATGGCGTTAAAGCGTGTCACCCATGTCACAGAATATTTAGGAATACAGAAGTGAAGTGGCCGGTAGGCCAGCGAACTCAGTCACACACGCCAGCAAAATGGCTTCCCTGGCCAGCAACATGGCGGAGATGCCTACTGCCAATCAGCGTAAGGCGGCTGCCCTGCTAGCCGGCAGACAGTCCAATAGGAAAGCTGCTGTGTCATGCAGGAGCCAAACATACACGGGGCTGATATCAACAGCCTCGGGCAGCCAATAAGAGGCGAAGTTCGTCCGTATCAAACGAGCCGCCACGTCATTTCACGTCTGTATTACTATTTAGTCTGTGCCAATGTTTTGAAAATTTTTTTATCCTGAAACTTCCTAAACTTGTTCCCAGTATCTTTGTATGTTATAGTATGACACACTTATAACGTTGCTTCTATATTATTAAAACTACTGCAAGACTGTAAAACTGCGTCTTCGAGGCCACTGAAATGGCTAAAAACCACTTTTAAACAGCCTTGTTTGGAAAGCCGGATTCCTCGATTATCGCCGAAAAGAATTTTGCAGCACTTTGTTTCAGTACGTTATGTGCACACCTGTAGCTTTGCTTCGTGGAAACAATGGGATGTTTTAACTCTCTGCGTCTTTTGAGTCTTTGGCCGTAAATCACAGGCGTGTGGTGTCGCAGTAACCTTGTTCTGGGTGACACAGTCAAATAAGTGACACATCTACACAAAGACAAGTTGCCAATGTCTACGAAGCCGAACTACAGGTTTGCTCATTAAACATAGGGAAAAAATGACGCGAAAATCAGGTTCCCTCAGAAAAGACACCAACCTGATCTTTTAATATTCATTTTAATTCCCGTTAGTTATCCAGTCACTGCAGGATCCCATATAGGGAAATACTAGTACGAAAACACTGCACGATAATTTAGAACACCGTTCCTAAAGGCGGTTTTATCCTTAAGGCGTCCACCAGTTCCTTGCAATAATATTGTTTCCCTTTGTTACTGCCTCTAGCATGTAAAAATCGTCACTCGACTCCTCTTAAAATATTATAATTTTAAAAGTATTTTTTTATAATAATTTATTTGTAGAAGCACGAGTATTTCGTGTACTCACTTGGCAGCAGCCTAGACGTCTCAATTCTACATACGCACTTGCCAAAGTCCAATGCCTTTTGACCGTACAAGTGGGTAATACGTGATATCCCCACGAATTATGTACTTATTTATTACTGGCTTGCAGTCGTCCAAGCAGTTAGCGTCCAATCACAGAAGTAAAATATACCCATATGTTACTGACGTTCAACCTGTTATAGAATAAATACACAAAATACTCATGCCTGTATTTAGTTGGTCGCTTTACGTGCCTTAGAACAACACAAGACCCTTGATAAAGGTACACCCGGGGGGGGGGGGGGTTTATGAATCGGATTGAACATGCTTCAGGAACCATTCTTCTATTATGCGCTGTACGTATAATAAATCGCAAGAAATTGTTTATTGTTACACACTGACTTGTAGACTAGCTCTCATGAATATCTGCTTACTGAAGTAAATAACAACTGCTCATTGCTTGCCCGCTGTACGTCTACATTTAGTTGCTTCTTCGTTTTTGGCTCGGAGTTCTATAAGATGTGTCAAATAATTCAAGGCCCAATGGACGACTTGAAGTACACGCCCCCTGACGTCACACCGCAGGGGAAAAGTACTGTGGGCAACAAAGCTTGTTTACGAACGTGCTGATTTGTTAGTTGGTAATTGCAGAAAGCAAAAATGTTGCGTAGTCATAGATTTGCACGCAATTGTAAAAAATATTAGTTCCAATTTCATGGTTAAGATACGCAAATACATAAGATTAATGTTTACCTGAAAAAACGGCAAATTCCAAGCAAATAATAAATTTTCTTGACGTACATCTCATCCGAGACATTTGAAACCAAACAGCTAAATGAAGGTTATGTTCGGCTGCGGTATCCATGGAGATAGGGATTGTATCCCACACCTGACTTGAAGCTCCGCCTCTTTTCAAGTCGTCCATTGCAAAGTTATACGATCGTACAGATTCTTGAAGTCAGGTTTGTGCCTAAACGAATATGCTAATTTTTCAGGTCTATATTCATTGATCTATTATGAACACATGGCAGGAACTCGTCGTTGGCAGCAAGCGTCGGGCAGGTCACGCCGCGGTATTGTTTAAATCTCTTTACGATGACTGGCGGTAGGCGTTTTCATCATGTTTCTGGTCAACGAAGCCATTTTTCTGGTGTTTTTTACTATGTTTGCCGTCCAACGTCACTTCCTTATTCATACATTTTCTATAGCTATATAATGTCGCGTGTTATTACAGCAGTGAAAAAGCAATAGCGATTTCATGTATAGTGGGTTTACACATTCAAAACTAAAGCATTAATGTTTTAAGAGTCAAATTTATAAACTTCCCAATCACGTTTATTTAAATCGAAGCATACGCAGTTGAACAGCTACTGTTTACTGTTTTAATTTAATAGCGGAAACCACTAGTTTAACAAATCATGGGAATGTTTGGTCTTCCCACGAGTCCAGTTGTGATTCTCTCATTAATTGTCACCTTGGTTTAATTAAGAAATACACACCAGACGTTTTATTTTTAAGGTAAATTAATTAATTATGCGATGTAATTGATGCTATAAATGGTAAATATTATCAAGGAATTGGTAGACGTGGTATAAAATCATGAAAATAATTTCAGTCAGCGTGTTCTTTAAGGCACTAGCATCCTGCGACTTCTATTACTGGACAGTGGTTGTGTGGCAATGTCTAGATGTTTACAGATGAATCACGGACATTATGTAGTCGTGCACCATAGTTAGAATTGGCCATGTCAATTAAGGACTCACCAGAAACGAAAGAAAACATCAACGGTCGTAGAAGTACAGGTCTGGACACTCGTCTATCTACCAACGAATTTTGCTTGACCCCCCTTTTTGTTTGGCTGCAGTTCACCAAGTTACCGGGAGTGTTGTGCATCTTTGGCGCTGCAATCAGAGTGGTCGGGCTCAAACTCCGCACACTTTATTCCAGTGTTTACATTATAAAGTAAATAAAGATTGCCGGAGTCATGCTTCAGGATTGTGAGCGAAACAAGTATTTAATAATTTGATAAAAATACGTTTTGATAAATTGTTTACTTTTATAATGTAAACACTGGAAAAAAGTGGGTGGGAAGTGGGCTGGGTTTGAGCCCAACCACCCTGATTGCAGCGCCAAAGACGCACAACACTCTCGGTAACTTGATGAACTGCAGCCAAACAATAACGCGGTCAAGTTTCCAGGCGAGTGTCCAGACTTGTTATTCTACGGCCGTGATCAACACTGAATCCTAGCAAACTGTTTTCCTGCGTTAAAGCACCATTCCTAGGCATTGGTTACACGCCTCGTAATAATTTTGTCAATAATAGCTAGGCCTACAGACCAGCAAATTTCGCGAGTTCATTTGAAAACCCGTTAGACTTCAAACTCCTGTGCACGTTAATTACTTCCGTGACTGGGTCACTGTTACTGAAACTCTTCCTTGAGGACTGTGAACCAATAGCAGACCTGTATGAAAACACTCACTGACTGCCGCACTACCTTGTCACATGTACAACTATCCACTCAGTGTAGCAGCAGACAATATACAAGTATCTGAAGATATAGTGTATACAGTACCGTGGAGTCAAGCCAGCTGGTCTTTGAACCAGCAATATTCCTGGGTCTCTATAGTAATAGCTAGAGACATGCAAAATTCGCGTTATCATTTGATAGCAGACTAAACTTCACTTTCCTATACATAACAGAGCATAATCTGCGATTCAGTTGGCCACGAACGTTTATGTGTTGTCATTTACGTGTGTTACGTCTTTACAGAGATTCGCCTCTCTACCGTGTAAGCATTCTCCGCGGCAAGTCACGACAATATCACAGACTAAATAGTAACCCAGACACGAAATGACGTGGCGGCTCTTTTGATACGGGCGAACTTCGCCGCTTATTGGCTGCCCGAGGTTGTTGAAACCAGCCCCGTGTATGTTTGGATCCTGCATGTTACTACAGGTTTACTATTGGCCTGGCTGCCGGCTAGCTGGGCAGCTGCCTTACGCTGATTGGCAGTAGGTGTTTCCGCCATCTTGCTGGCCAGAGAAGCCATTTTGCTGGCATGTGTGACCGAGTTCGCCGTCCTGCCGGCTATTTCACTTCTGTATTCCTAAATATTCTGTGACAATATCGACCAGCGAGAGACGTCGAACGAGCCTATAGTCACTTGAAGTCTAGTCAGCTGCCAGAAAATAACGCGAATTTTGCATGACTCTAGTAATAGCAAAACTGTATATTTATTGTGTGCTGAAGGTGTCTGAATGCCATGCGCATAGATTAGTGAGAAAAAAATTCGAGGATTCAATGACTTGCGTATTAGAATGTAATGTCCTGTACATATTCAAGCCTCGTCTATTTATGCATTGTCTGTTGTTCCAGTGAGTAGCAGCTGGTGGACAAATGGTCGGAGCTTGAGTAAGCACAGGACAGTTTAGTATCGTTGTCGTGTTCCTTACAGTTGCGGCTCAAGGGTTGTTGGCAGGTACAGTCATTTGTGGTAACATTGTACTATTTTGGGGTAACATTGTACCAAGCATTATATTTTATACAATAGCATTGGGGTATTCAATCACTATAGAAACTTCAAGATTAACAAATTCATTAATCCAGAACACAGCTGTATTTTGAAATCCTGAAATACTTCATTTGAATATAAACTATGCTGGTGGTACAAAGCTGCCCTGACCGTTACAAAGTTACCCCAAACGACTGTTGGGCACAAGTTGCCGAGAAATGCGTGTACACTCGTGTGAACGCGCCGCCGTGTATCAATGATCATAAAGTATCTAGTGGCTACTTATTGTGTTGTGACCAGTCAGTAATAAGCAGCACCTACATACCAGCGTGTCAGTGACTGTAATATTAACTAACACACAACACTATACATAGAGACACTGGAAAATCGTGAACATATTTAACATAGTCTCCAATAAACTGTACTAGCTCAATCGTTACACGGGTGATCACTTTTCTGTCAAATCACACATGTCCTGTGTTAAAACTGTACAGTTCACGTTGGGTCTGTTGAAGAGAGACACGGTGCTTCATATTAATTATAGCCAATATAGGTTCAGTGTTATACATAGCATGTCGGAGCCTAGCAAACAATCAAATTTTCCCGTGACTTGTGCGCTCCCTGCCAACTACCTACGAGCCGCCACTGGTTCCAAAGAATGCTGTCACTATACTCAACACTGTGTTGTCCATGGGATCATTAAACATGTAGGAACAGGTACGGTCTTCTTCCAGTAACGTACAAGAGGCAATGAACGTATTCTGCGATAATATACCTCGGTCTACACACCACATGTTTATTGGAAATGGCAGTAGACCACATGCTAAAAATGTATAATCGGAACTTATATTGCATGCCTTGGAACACGACCACGATACGCCCCTGTACACGGTGCAGTGGATTGTAAAATGCTTGTGAAATATTGCTTTCCTACATCTTAGAGTTTTAAGTCGGATCTAACGTACAGCTGTAAGTTCCTGGTGAATCATTAGTACGGGTGCAAGAGAATATGTTGAAGGTATGTGTCATGCACTGGCAAACTATTTTATCACAATGTTGACAAACACTGTTATCTATTATTGCATTGTATCCTGACTTCAACGAATTTTTAAGTTTTAGTATTCTGTGTATGTCTCACACCTACTTGTAACATGTGGCAGTAAATGTCCCAAGTTGGTTTTATACATTTAATTGTAGACGAATCTTGATAGCTGATTTATGCGCTCTGAATTCGATCATGTTTTATTTCACTTAATTATGTTAAATACCGTACTTACACATAATTAAAAAGATTTTAACAAAATAAAAACTTTACAAAATTTCTCGTGTGTTTACTGTTTACAAATGCTAAATATATCCATAAATCTACTTTCTCAGTTTGTAAACTAGTAAAACTTGTCAGTAAATAAACACAACATGGCAAATATCACTTGCTAGAGTAAACCCATGAGAAATAAAATATATAAATCAATTTTATACTGTTATTCAGGCTGTGTACTGGTGACCAGTGTCGAAAATGAAGTCGCAAGATGGCATACCTACAGATAGGGGCAAGTCATCCTGGCCTGGAGTATGGAAGTGGATGATCGTTCTTGCTCATGGCGTATGTCAGGTGAGTAATATTTTCATTTGACACTTAATAGTTTTATTTCAATATACAGAAGAGAATTGTACCTGGCTTGATTTTGCTCTCAACGCTGTAGCCAACAGTAGCCTATGGCCAACACCGCACAGAAATTGCATTGACAAAACCGTTCAATTAAAGAGCAGTCCAGTTACATGAAAGCCAGTCAATTAATTGAAAAAGTATTGCATTTTCACAGTAAAAGCATTGACTTATTGTTGACAGTAGCCTGTAAAGACTTGAGTACAGACTCTCGCAAATATTTCCAGTCTAAACTTAACTATACATTCATGTTTATCTAATATCTTCATCAGTTTGACATCTTTTGAAGGATCTTGAATCATCAACAATAAACACCATTTTTGTGAAAATATTTTTTCCATAAATTTGTTTCATTTCCTTACGTGCACATCCGCAGATGTGCTTTACAGTTAGCGATTGGATGTATTACCCTCAACTTCTTGGAGTTCTGTCACGTGCCACGTAGACGTCTGGTGTCTCAGTAACCTAATTCTGATTGGCACAGTTACATCAAGACATCCCTGCACAAGCCACTCTCTGCCAATAACCACGAAGCTGAGCTGCAGGTATGCAAGTAAGGCATTGAAACAAGCTGGGGCACAATAATTTCACCAAAAATTCGGAGTCTTTACACAGACCTACTACTAGGGCCACGATTTTGTCGCGAAAAGATTTTTGCCCCACTTTGTTTCAGTGTCTCTCGTGCACATCGGCAGTTCTGTTTCAAGGTTATTGGCAGTGTGTCTATGTTCAGACACGTTTCTCATTTGACTGCACCAATCAGAATAAGATTACTGTGACTCCTTACGTCTGTAATTTGCCAAGGCAAGAGAGAGTAAAATTATCCAATTACAGACGATGTAGCAGACCTGTAGACGTGAACATGACGCATAGAAACCAAATGTTGCAAATATCTTTTCTCCATAAAATCGTGGCTCTACCTATTACGCGAGTTCTCCGAATATGGAGAAAACAAACCATACAATCAAGCAACATGTAAGAGCAAACTGATCTTTGCTGTCAAGTATTCATGGACTTTCTAATAAACATTCTCTAATACACTATTTGTAGAGACCTGAAAAATTCGCGTTTTCTTTAGGCGCAAGCTAGAATTCCAGCAACTATAGGTCTGTATGACGTTCACAATTGGCCATTGACTTACTAGACACTTCCTGGAAGTAGCTGTGCCAATAATAAAACTGTGACGAAATACAGCCCCATTTCACTATGTTAGAGAGCAGCTAATAAACAGCTGCTCTTGGCACGATTTCATAAATATTCTTGTAGGCTATCCTACAGGCCAGTGAACTAGTGAATTTTTCCGGTCTCTAACTATTTGTTTTACGTTACGATGGCTAACAGTAGAACTTACATAATGTGATTCGTGTCACTGTATTTTCTTACATGAACTGCCGTTACTGTTTTTCACGTCTGTAGTTAGCCGTGCTCCGTAGCGTAGTTGGTTTGGCGCTGGTCTGAGGTGGGAGAAGTCCTGGGTTTGAATCCCGGCTAGGGGATGAACGTTGTGTTGTTCACTCACCTCAATTCACCCTCATTGGCTCTTAAGGGGGATTGATCCCTGTCACATCGGTTTTACGGTTTTTCTTATAAATCAGGGAATATACACATTGTTTTACTTTTTTCACGCTGACAAGGCATAGTTTATTGTTTCATTCACTTTTTGGAATCCATATGGCATTGTTTCTGTTAATTTTGTGGCCTCTATAGTCGCTCCCGTAAGTAAAGCAATTTTTACTTTTCAGCTGTTTCCCGTTGCAAAATAATGAATACATTATGGTTCCAGCAATTACAGAAAATCGATTAAGTTTGTATCTATAACCTGCCGTGACAAAAATTTTGATACATCGACTGGAACAGAAGTTGTCAAGAAGAAACAGATAAATCCAAGGTGGTAGGGATCAATACCCCTTACGACCATGTTGTTAAAGGACTGTAAAACCGTCTAGAGAAAATTATTACTCTCAGAAAAATATTCGTTAACACCTACAGACTGTACATTTCACGGGTCCTCTGAACTGTAGATGAGACTTCGCAGTTATACACGAGCAGACATAGACTACTCAATGGCTGCTTACTATCTCCGTGATACACAAAGACTGAACACTGATTTTTTTATTTTGATTTCAAAGACTTTAGTGCGCTTCTGCAGCTCTGATTAATGGTCAGTGATTTAATGTCTTTGACTTTCGGCGTCTTGCGATTTTATCTGAAAATCACAGACGTATTGTGTCGCAGTAACTTTATCCTCATTGGCGAAGTCAAATATGCAGCACCTATGCTCAAAGATAACCCGCCAATAACCACGAAACCGAGATACAAATATGCACGTAAGGCACTGAAACGAATTGACACAAATTATTTTTCCTCAATTATCAGTGTCTTTGACAATGGCAGTACCTGCTTTTGCTTGTATTATTAGGGGCCGGAAAATTTCACTGATTCAATTACCTGCATGCTAGAATCCATTGCCCTATGCATACTCAAGCCACGTATATTCGTTCATTGTCTGTTCATCCACTGAGTAGCAGGTAGTGATACAAATGGTCGGGGCTTGAGTATGCATAGGTCAGTGCATTCTAACATGCAGGTCATTGAATTCGCGAAATTTTCCTGTCCCTAGGTATTAACGTCTCTGAGGTTACTCGCCAGTAGCGAGCCACTAATGAACTCTATAAGCTAGTCATTGGACTCACCAGAGGAACACACGTTAGCAGAGGTTTCAGCAGAATGTTGGAGACATCTTTTAAAGGTGTCAAGTAAAGGAACCCTGTTGCGAAGAATAAAATATTGCTTACACTAAACGTATAGCAATTTTAATTATTTAAATTGTTTTTTAAAGTATTTTAAATAATAGAAACATTTACTAATTACGAATGAATTATTAACGCCAAACCATTATATTTGCAGCATTTATTAAAATGTACTTAAGTAAGACTAAAGTAAAATGTTTTTCATCCCTACACTGTTTGGAACTTTTGTAGATCATTTAAACATAACGATTGAATGGTTAGGCTCGACACATATGCCCGCCTTTGAGAAGACGTCTGCTTCGTTGGAGACTGTTTGTTATTCAGCATATCAGTTCTCTTAGGGCCGAATCTATAGACCTCTTTCGAATTACAAGCAACTGCTCAGCAATGCTTTCTCTATGAGGATAACAGTTGGTTGTCATTCGAAAGCCGTTTATAGTTACGGCCCTAAGACATACCAGACGCCAAATACAAACTCGCCAATAATTAGTAAGCAAGTTTGGCAGAATGATGATCTCTCGTCGGTAATATCTTCTACTGTTTATTATAGAAGGACCGTAGCCTTCATATGTGTCCCTAACTTTCGTCTGAAATTTTGTCCTTTGTGTCTAAGTTGTTTTTGAGTTGTTATTTCGTGTCGTGTATACTTATTGTTAGTAGATTTTTGTTGGTATTCGTTAAGGACACGTGATTTTCGTGAAAGTATTCCGCGAATAGCAGTTTTTCAAAACGCTTTGAGCTCATGTGCTTTTTATTAATTAAAAGTTCTTAAGGCTTCTGCCTACCTCGGAGCGCGGTGGGAGCAAGGATAGGGTTTTACATGTTAAACTAAATTCCGTGTAGCTCTGGCTCCCTTTGAGATATCGCTTTCGGATAAAAACCATTTTCTGCATTGATAAGAGGAAAATACTGATACGTAAACGAAAATGTGAAAAGAATTTTATGAATACAGGGTTTCGAGTGTTTAATCGGCATGAAAACACTTATTTGCTCATAGATTTCAGGGTATTGATATAACTTGCTAAAAGATTCCGTAGCAGTGTGGGCCGTATCGTACTGAACAAAAAAGTCAGTGGTGGCATATATGTAGGTTTGAAAGTGACTGAGATATTTAAGAATATAATTTAACCCGTAACGCCCTATCCTTGCTGCCGCCGGAGCTCTGAGGTAGGCAGAGTCCTTGAGGCGCCCGCCTTCTGGCTGTGTGTTTTTGTAAGTCAGGCACGGCGCCAAGGGTTATGTTGACCGGCTCATCTGGTGCGGTATCTCCTCTACCACAAGAGACAGAAACGAATTGCAGTAGTATCGTAGATCACTCGTCTGACTGACACTGTAAGTGGTGACCCATAACCATCTTTAGTAGAAGGCCGCGGCCTTAGATCTGGCAACCCTGGCAGGAAGGGTCATTTTAACACTTCCTTTAGCTCTCCAAAGGCAATGGCTGTACCTGATTCGTTATTCTGCTCTACATACCGGCGAATCAGGGGAAGTCGCTGCCTTTGGCGAGAAAAAGAAGTGTTAAAATGACCCTTCCTGCCAGGGTTGCCAGATCTAAGGCCGCGGCCTTCTACTAAAGATGGCTATGGGTGACCCCATATTTTAATGGTGAAAGTTTTAAGATGTGTCCATTGCATGTTTCTAGAGTAGTTTCACAATAATCCCGCGAGTAGTTTTTTTTTCTTTTTTTTTCTTCTTTTTTTTCAGATATAACAGGTTGAACAAGCCGCTTTTAGTCATTTTGAGAGACTCCGAAATGATTTTTCTAATAGACGTGATGCTTTTTTACTACCATCCGTCATCGTTTGAAGTGCACTATCCTTCCGTACATTGACACAATGGGCGTACGTAGAATAGTTTCGTAAACAAACGTATTTACGAACACACTGCAAGGCATTTTAAGGACGTGGTTGGAAATGCCCTTAAGTTTTTAGTTGTGTTGGGGGTCTCTGGTCGTTATAGGTGTGTGATGTTTTGGTTACTTTATCCTGATTGGAGCATTAATAAGAGAAATGTTTCGTAGCAATGACATGTGTCTAATAACATAGGCCTCTGAATTTCGTGGATTTACACTATGTCAGGAACGCCAAGAACGCATACTTCACTGACAGTTCTGTGATTGGACGATGGTGGGTCTGCCACGCCTTTATCGACTGCAAGCCAGTAATAAAAAAAAAAAAGAATAATTCGTAGAACCATCGTGCGCTGACGACTTGTACCGCTAGGTGGCAACAGATTATAGATTTTAGCCGGTGTATGTAAAGGACTGATAAATCTAGGCTGCGGCCAGATAAATCCTATAACTAGAGCCACGATTTTATGGCGCAAAGGTTTTTGCAACATTTGGTTCCAATGCGTCATGTGCAAATCTGCAGCTCTGCTACATCGTCTGTGATTGGATGATTTTACTCTCACTTGCCTTGGCAAATCACAGACGTACGGAGTCACAATAATCTTATTCTGATTGGTGCAGTCAAATGAGAGCTGTGTCTGAACAAAGACACGCTGCCAATAATCATGAAGCAGAGCTGCCGATGTGCACATGAGACACTGAAACAAAGTGGGGCAAAAATCTTTTCGCGACAAAATCGTGGCTCTACCTATAACTAGAGACCGGACAATTTCGCGGGTTCAATGACCTGCAGGCTAGCCTTCAAGAATACTTGTTTAACGAAAAAGGCAACAACTGTTCGTTGGCTGACTTCAGACACAGCAGTACCACTTATATAGTTGCTTCTTTATTATTGACGCTAATAGGTATCAAATAAGTCTAGGGCCAATTACGAAAGTGACACAAACTTACAGTTGTTTGAATACTAGCTTGTGCCCAAAAGAAAGCGCGAATTTTCCAGGTGCCTGCCTATAGCGTCTATGTACACTTGAAATATTTCACTTAATTATCAATAGAGGCATTAATTTTTGGCTATCATAATTTTGCTACTACTTGTTTCAATGTCTTACGTACACATCTATAGCTCAGCTTCATGGTTATTGGCAGCGTGTCTTACAGCAGATACGTCTCTCATGACTGTACCAGCAAGAACAGGGTAACTGCAACACTATACGTCTGTGATTTGTTGGTAGAATCCAAGACGCTGGGACATAAAAACATTCAATCACCAACCACGAAGTATAACTGTAGATGCGCACGTAAAGTATTGAAAAATATAATTGGTGCATAGGCCTAATTATTTTCACCAAAAACTAATCCCTGGATCTATTTATTTACCTCCGCTGGAAAGGTATTTCAAATAACTAGAGGCACGATTATTTCGCGTATTAATCTAGTAGCAATCTAGAATTCTCAGTCCTCTACAATCACTGACCAAATTCGAATAGCCATTGGCTCCTAAGCGTACAAGTGGGTAACCCCACGAATTATTTTATTATTTACTACTGGCTTGCAACTTCCAAAGATGTGTCGAAACAGCTGCCGTCTAATCACAGAAGTTACAGTGATATACAGGTTATTGGCGTTCAGCCTGACATACAATCAATAAGCGAAATACTTGTGCCTCTACAAATAACATTTCAATCACGATGTCTATAAATAAGTGTTGGACTGAATGTTTCAAAAGAGGAACCTTCACGTGATCTTGGGAAGACTAAACAGTAATGTTACTTGGTGAAGTGGTAACTACAGTAGCTCATCGTTCTGAGATACACTTCACTTCAGCTCTCATGTTACGATGGCTGTCATTGACGATGAAATGACGTGCAGTGATCTTGCTTACAGAGTGTCATCCTGGCGGTTGTGCAGAACTTCGCACTGTTGTTCGGGAACCTCTTCTTGCGTCTCGACCTCACCATCACCGAGGTCGGACTCCTGCTCAACTGCAACGCTGCCGTCGGGTCACTATTCGGTGAGACATCACACTTCCTCGTAGATAGATACCTTCAGAGCTAGTGCAGAGGTAAGAGAAAGTACAGATGGAGCATTAACAGTTTATACTGAGGTCAAGCCAACTTCGTTTATTCAGTTAGCAGTATGGCTGAGTGAAATCAGCTGTTCCTGTAAGTGTATTGAGAAATGAGGTTACGGTTGGTCAACCAGCAGCTGCTTTGTAAACGTTGCTATGGTAACAAACAACGTTTTTGAGTCACCAATATGGCGAATTGTCTCCTCTCCCTCCCGTATCAAGTTCTCATACACCTCGCCATAAGACATACGTTATGCAATGCTCCATCCGTACATTTATATAATCTCTGAATGCAGTTATAACATGTAAGGTTAGATAAACCTCGGACATTTACAGTCTGTGACCAAATTGCATGTCAATGTTTTGGAGGAATAATCCTAACGTCTAGAGGAAAAAAAATAGTGAATGAACATATAGGTCCGAAAATGCACTATTTTTGCACTATTTTTCACAATACTTGATGTTTAAGCGCATAGCTTGCGGACAGGATAATGTAACTGGGTGAATGTCATCGCAGCTATTATCGGTAGAGACACTGGAAAATCGCGAAAATATTTAACATAGTCTCCAATAAACTGTAGTATCTCAATCGTAACACGTGCGAACAGTTTTCGGACAAACCACATACGTTCTGTGTTACAACTGTTCAGTTCTAATTGGGTCTGTTGAAGAGGGACATGGAGCTTCATATCAACGATAGCCAATATAAGTGCAAAACC
>PNEQ01068447.1:0-18167 GCA_003012365.1 Medauroidea extradentata | reverse complement strand
GATGTGTTAATTTTAATATAGTTGATAGAGACCTTCATCATATAGGTGTTGATGTAGGGGGAAAGAGCTCTTAAGGCGATGATATCACCTCACATCAAATTCCCTTAACTCATAGCACCCCGGGTCAGTATCCTCCACGATCCTTTTTCCTCCGAAGATAGCCAGCTGACTGGCTACGTACGGTGAGTGGACTGGCCAAGGTCCACACCAACAAGAGTTAAGGGTCCCGTGCCCCTTGAATTGTATAGCACGGGTGGTGGCGGCTGTACCACACTCCCCAATTAACAACAGTGGAGTGCCCCCTTATACAATCCCATTCAATCTTCACGCGTTCAGACTGGCCCAGGTGGTAAGGCAGAGGCCGGTCTGACAGTATACATAAACATATATATAAATATGTATATATGTATTGTTACAAGTTTGGAACACAAACTTTACATGTGGACAATTCCCAAGAGTTCTTTTGGAATAGAAGTCTTATAATTATAATTAAAAGAGTTAAATTAAGTACTGGATTTAATAGCTCACAAAGCTACGAAATACACAAAACTGTAATCAACTATAACTCTCACTACACAATTAGTTATGCACACAATTACCACTGTGTCACAGACATGTTAGTTAACTTTGACAATTAAAGCACAAAACATGTCTACCATCAACTAATTAAACAGTACAAATCACAATAAAATCCAGTCATATATCCAATCAACAGTCTCTCTCTCAAATAGTGACAGTGTACAACCTTAAGAGTCCGCAGTGGTGCTGAATCGCCGTGTGCTGCGCAGCACCCCGAGTGCACCTCTGTCTTCACTTTTGAGGTCTTCGGTTCGACTCCCGTCGCGTACCTCCTCCTTCGCCCGTCAGTCCGCCGCAGCAGTCCTCTTGGTTCGTCCAACACTGCTCCGAAGGTAGCGGCCTGCCGCCTCACAGTAGACTCTGACGTCACCAAGATGTCTTCACCAGTCTATCTCCACAACCATAGCACCTTCCTCTAGCACGACCAATAGCGAACTCTCTCCCAATGTGCCGATTCCGCGGTTTTATACTCCTCAAAACAGTCGGGGAATAATCGCATTACAGGGGTCTAAAAGTAGGTATTTCATCATGTTTCGGACGAGATTGGAGTCACGTAGGCCGCTTCGCAGGGCAAAAACGCAGTTGGGACAGGTAACTATGACGTAGTTTCGGCAGAATTCCCACTATGAGACACTCGGGCCTTGAGTCATGGGCCAGCCCTCAAGGTGTTTCGACACAGGCCCCATCCAGCCTGCCCTCAGAAACACAGCATGCAACACTGCCCCCTCCTTAAGTCTGTTCGTCCCGAACAGACACAACAGCCTCAGGTTCATCGTAGAGGGCCAATCTGTCGATGTGTACAACTTTAGGTCGTCTCGCCCGAGAGCCTCGACGAACAATCCGAAACACAACATCATTAATCGTCTTCACTATTTCATAAGGGCCTTCCAAATTCTTCTGCAGCTTGGGACAACACCCCTGTTTTCCCTGAGGGTTGTACAACAACACTAGTTGACCTTCTTGAAACGTTTCATCTGGTGCATTCCTATCGTAGCGCGTCTTCATCCTGTCGGTGTTGATCCTAATGTTTCGCCGGGCAAAGTTGTGAGTGTGAACTAACTTGCGACGTAACTCGCTGGCATACACTGGAGATGCAATCTGGTCATCCTCCGCCGGTCGTCCGAACATCAGGTCGCTCGGGAGATAGAGCTCTCTTCCAAACAACGTTCTTGACGGTATCACCTTAGTTGCTTCATAAATGGCAGAACGGTATGCTAACAGAAACAGCGGAGTCCCAATCCTTTTGATTAACAGATACAAAGATGGATAGGTACTGCTCCAGGGTGCGATTTAGGCGTTCGACCATTCCATCAGACTATGGATGTAGCGTAGTGGTAGGGTCTTCCTTATACCCATTATCTTCATCATTTCTTGGAAAGGGGCCGCTTCGAAATTCCGCCCTTTGTCCGAGTGAAGCTCCAATGGCACTCCGAACCTTGAGAAGACGTGTTCGACCAGTGCATCAGCCACCGTGCTGGCATCTTGATTCGGTATGGGAAGAACCTTTGGCCATTTGGTGAAGTAGTCCTGCACCACCAGCAAGTACCAATTGTTTCTCTCGGTTATTGGCAAGGGACCCAAGATGTCAACCGCCATTCTCTCGAATGTGGCACCAACATTGTACTTCTGGAGACGACCTAGGCCTCTGACCCTCGGACCTTTCTTTGCGGTACAATCGTCACACATTCGGCACCATCTGTCGACATCTTCACGGCAATGAAGCCAGTAAAATCTCTCTCGAACCTTGTTGAGTGTCTTATTAATGTCGAAATGACCGCCTGACACAGAATTATGGAGCTCCTTCAGTACCTCTGGGACCTTGTTCTCTGGGAGGACCAACTGTAGGTGTTCATGTCTGCCATCCGCACTCTCCCAATTCCGGTAAAGGACACCATTCTTCAGAACAAGTGAATTCCACTGTGCCCAATATGCCTTAGTTGTAGCACTCTTTTCAGATAGCTCCTGCCGTTCTCGCCGGTGGTCCTGCTCTTTCCAATCCAGAATTGGACACAAGTCTGGGTCACTTTGTTGTTCTTCTCTTATCTTGTCGTCAGTCCTGGAGAACTTCCAATCGGCTGTTGATGCCTGAAGCCTTGTTGTTCTAACATAGCGCACTCCTCCACTTTTCTCCTCTTGCCGTTCACAATGGCGACAATTGGCGTCACAAGGCCTGCGGGATAATGCATCTGCATTATTATGGGAACGACCGGCACGGTGTTGTATATCAAAGTTGTATTCTTGAAGGTGTTGTATCCATCGAGCTATTTGTCCTTCGGGATTCTTAAAGTCCAGTAGCCAGCGTAGAGCAGCGTGATCTGTTCGGAAAGTAAAGTGTCTGCCATATAAGTAGTGGTGGAAATGTGATATGGACTTCACCATTACCAATAGCTCCCTGCGAGTGACACAATAATTTCTCTCTGGTTTCTGCAGCACTTTGTTGAAATATTCTAGAGGCTTCTCTACTCCATCATGAACCTGCGATAGCACAGCACCTATGCCTACATCACTCGCATCTGTGTCCAATACAAAATCGCCTTTACTATCGGGGAAGCCCGAAACTGGAGGGTACATTAAAACTTCTTTTAGTTTTCTGAAAGAGGCTTCTCATTCAGGCGTTTACAGGAATTTTCTTTTGGATTCAGTAAGCTCATGTAGTGGCTTGGCAATCGTAGCAAATCCATGTACAAATCGCCGATAATAAGCACAGAGTCCAAGAAAGCTCCTCACCTGTGTCCTGCCTGTTGGTTGTGGCCAGTCTGTTATTGTCCTGGTTTTTTCTGGGTCAGTCTGGATTCCATCAGCTGAAACCACATGCCCTAGGAAATTAACTTTCTTTTGGAACAGGTGGTACTTCTTGGGAACCAGCTTCAGATTTGCAGCAGCCACTTTCTGGAACACGGAATCTAATCTGGTAAGGTGTTCTTCAAATGTTTTACCTGTAACCATGATATCATCTAAGTAAACTTGGCAAATATCTAGATGTAGGATCTTTTCCATTAGTCGTTTGAAGGTAGCAGGGGCATTGCATAGCCCAAACGGCATGACTTTAAACTGCCAAGTTCCTTTCCCTTGCACAGAGAAGGCTGTCTTCTCCCTGTCCTCTTGCACCACCTCACATTGCCAGTAGCCACTCTTCAAGTCAAGTGTAGAGAACCATTGTGACCATGTCAAGCTGTACAGTGTGTCATCAATCCGGGGAAGGGGGTAGCAGTCCTATTTGGTCACATCATTCAGCTGGCGGTAATCCACGCAAAATCTTGTGGACCCATCTTTCTTCTTAACTAACACAACAGGTGATGACCAAGGGCTGATCGACGGCTCGATCACATCCAAGTCCTTCATTTCTTTCAAGATGCCATCAACAGTCTCTTGTGTAGCCAGATGTAGTCGTCTTGGGGGTTGCTTGATTGGCCTAGCTTCTCCTGTATCAATGCGATGTTGTGCAGCAGATGCTCTGCCAAGGTCAAGTAGCCCACATGAAAAAGTTCTCTTGTTTTTCTTCAGAAGTTCTGCTACAGCCTTTTCTTGTCTCCAGTTCAGGTTTTCTCCAGTTATAGTCAGTAGTTCCTTGAGTGGTTTTGGCATAGGCCCATTAAGGTCGCCTGACTTCATGGCTTCTTTGTCGGTTGTAGTTATTTGGGAGACTTGTTTGTACACACCTATTATGGCCCCCTCCTCAAGCTGGATTGGCCTCTTTGACAAGTTAACCATTCGAACAGGTAGATTTCCAGAACTCGGCGAAACCAATGTTCTCGCTACCACCACCTCATCAGGTAACCTGCTTCCTCTTCTCATATGTTCGACCAGAGCTACACATCGCACAAAATTGCCTCGACACTGGGCTGTGATTACAATCTCACTGGACGCTGGCAAAACAGTTGTCTCACAACAGACCACTTGGCAGATGGTTGGCGAGGACAGTTCGCTTCGTGGCATCATTACCAGTTCTCGGTTACCGGCCCTTAGTACTCCCGACCGAGTATCTATACAGCACTCTAACTTGCGCAACACATCCAGGCCCAATAAACATTAATCTTCAATGTCGGCTATGTACACTTCGTGCTCAATGCAGAGGTCACCCAACTTCAACTGTACATTTTTCTTCCCCTTCACTGGTGTGGTCTCGCCTGTCACTGTCGTCAGAAAGCTTTGTCTGTAATTATGGCCCCGTGACTGCTGGGGATAAAACCCCAAGATATCCGGTCTGACAACAGTAATGGTTGCTCCAGTGTCTACAACCATATGGCAAGAAACATTATCCAGACTGCCCTCCACTAAGATTGCATTAAAATCTTGTTTCACTGAGCGTACTCGAAGAAATACTGGGGCCTTAACTCCTGCAGCCAACGGCATTCGCCCTTAAGACCGGTGCTTACATGTTTCCCGAGGGCAGCTTCATCCTGCTCTGGCTTCTGTTCTTCTTTAACCACCGTGGACACTGGGCTCTGAGGTGTCCGGGTTCTCCACATTCCCAACAGCTTGGTCGCCCCTGTTGTCGAGGGCGGGGTGTAATCGGAGTGAATTTGTTCTTCATTACATTTATTGTTGTTTCCATTCTCTTCAGGATGTTCTCTAGGCTGTTGTCTCTCTCGTCGCCTGATAGTGCGACTGATCGCACAGCACGCCGAGTTGATGGCCCTCTTGCAGATTCGACCTCCAGTGCAGAATTTACCGGTCTCTAATAATAGTACGTTCCTAGAGTACTGTCGTGCTATCATCGTTTCAACACATTTTGAAAAATAACCAACATTTTAATAAAGTAATTACTACCAGCATTTTACACAGTTATTGCCCGTTTCAAACGGAATCCCTCGACTAACGTTCTTTGATGTGTTATACGCGGCGCAACCATAATTCCAAAAGTTCGCCACTCAAAGTTACATAAAAGTACGCGAATTGCAAAAGCAAAGTACTCCAGGCGTAGATACTACATTGTTGTTGAGTCTTGTGCAATTACCGGGTATTTGCAGTCTTGCTTACTTCTAACACATATAAATAGGTTCGAGGTAGGCAGACCCCTTAATAAAGTTGTTTGTTCGCTCTTATTACTACAAAATATTTTACTAATGGAACCAAGTGTGAAGGGAGTGTGGTTTCCCTGCTGCCGGACGCTTCCAAAAGTATGGATGCTGTGAGAGGTATGGGCGTATGGTCGAGGGTAGAGAGTGACAGGTATGATAAGGGACAGGGGTGGGCGGCACTTCCGCTCTGCCAGGGCGACGTGTGACCTTCTACCTGGCTGTCCTCGTCCTTGCCAGTCGATGTAAGTGGAGCAAACAAATCATACCGGCAGTATTTATATAAACATAGTTATTTTTAATACATAATGCATTTTCATTCAATGACAAATACTTCATTTCTAATTGCTACTTAAGAAGGCTGTGTTATCATAATGACAGCAAGGTCATTTCAGAAGATGACACACAATGTTACACAAGGATAAGAACTGAGAGGGAATCGTTCATGTCCTTTTTCAAGGAGTCGTCCCAACATTAACCTGAACCAATTTCGAGAAACGATGGAAAACCGAAATGAGGATGGCTGAAATCGGGATTCGAAGCCATGTTATAGTAAGTGCGAGTCTAACACGTAACCGTTGCACCACTTCGATCTGTTCCGTTCATAATCTATGATAATGTAAGCTTCTGTGAACATCGTCATTGCGCAACTCGTTCGATAAAATATTCTTTGAATTCACTTTATAATAAGTAACGTAGCAGTGATGAGTAGAAACATGTTTAGCCATACCACCTGTAAAGAGTAAAGAAACCATAGTGGCATTTTATGCACACTCAAATTATAACCTGTCAGTTGTGGATGACGATATTTAGTGTGCAAGCATTTAGCTGCTGTTATCTTGCATTATGGTTTTCCGTTTTTTCCGTTACAAGCAGCAGTACGAAATAAATATTTTGTGGGAAAAAAACATCGTATGAAAACTAAAAAGTACATCCAAATTAATTACAGTTGACATAACAGTGCTAATGTAGATCCCACAAAACACTACTAATATTTCTCTGGCGGTCAAAGTGAGTGAGAGGGCGAAGAACATTTGGTCAGTGTTTAACATTATCTGCTCAGCTTATTTCTTCTGCTAATGTTACAATAAATCAAGTCTGCGAGTATGTTTAAAACAAAGAAGTGTTTATATGTTGTCTCGTTGGAAAAAATGTTACCACTCTCGTCATTTAAGATCACCCTTGTTTGTATTCCATTGTGTATGATGAGCATTAGTGAAGGTATCTTATAAATAGGGCCACGATTTTGTTGCGAAAAGATTTTTGGCCCACTTTGTTTCAGTGTCTCACGTGCACATCGGCAGCTCTGCTTCATGATTGCTGGCAGCATGTCTTTGTTCAGACACGTCTCTCATTTGACTGCACCAATCAGAGTAAGGTTTATCATGACTCCGTACGTCTATAATTTTCCAAGGCAAGTGAGAGTAAAGTCATTCACCAGTCAGTCACAAACGATGTATCAGAGTTAACGCAATGAAACCAAATGTTGCAAAAATCTTTTCGCCATAAAATTGTGGCTTTACTTATAAACAAATTTCCATTACGTTAAATGTTAAGCATTTGGCATTCTGACACTAATTTACTCGGCACGTCAAGATCTCAAGGAGTGAAAACAGTTTCACTTGTCCCGGATGGCATTCTTAGAGGCGGTAAAATGATCAGTTATATTAATTTTTAATAATATATTACTGGAATAACGAATCCACTAAATCTGTTGACACAGAAAGTCGAGTTTGGAGTCTGGAGTCCAGCTGCTTCATGTACACGACTATGAGAAGATAAACACCCACTATTTCTGCTAGGGAACACGTATTTCAAGTAAGGCAAAATTAATTTTGTAGGCCCAAAGAGTACCGAGTGAGGGAAGATTTGTCTTCCAGAAATATTTAAATTCGTCTTTTAGACCGTATTTCCTTGATACTTGTCCGGTATGCGGCAACATAGCTGAATGCATGTGCCGATAAAACAACTGATACACGTTTACAGATAATGTTTTTGTATATTGCAGTGAAAAAACCAATATAATACATTATTTTCATCTACATACGTTACATTGTGTTTGATGGTTTGAACCACTAGACGCGTACGCTATGTAAACTTCTTGTAAAATAATGCATCGGTAATTAATTACAAAATAGGAAAAGTCATATATTCTCTATAAAACAAAGATAATTGTCTGCTCTTCTGGATTATTTACTTAAACACACTGTTTTTAAACCACTATGCGTGTAAAGTGACCAAACCATTTTGAAGTTTACTCGCCCAGTCATTATGTTTTTATTTTTTTTATTTTTACGAACGCAGTATCACAAAACATAAATAACGCGAAGGAAAAATATTTCTAATTATTTCATGCAATAGGCTATAAAATGCCTGTATTTCACTTTGGTCGCGTTTTATTTAAAATATCTACTTCAGTTAAGATTACAAAGGCATTATTAAAAATAATCTCTTGGATTTTTACAATGAGGTATTACGTGAAGGTCATCATTGTAACAAATGTCTCACACAATTACTGTCAATTAATGAGAAAGGCATGTATCAGTTAGTTTCCTACGTAATCTTTGGTTATCTAAAAAAATAAGGACATTTTAAATATTTCGTTGACATCCCTGAATTAAATAAATGCTTTATGATAGTCTCTATAATTTGCTTCGTGTAATGGTTGTGTAAATACTTAGCACTATTAAAGTAACTATTTTGAATGATATTTAGTGTGGTTTAAGTATTTATAAATAATGTGTCCACTAAAAAATGTTGTATGGTATCTCAATAGAAGATACTGTCACTGAAAAAAAGACAGACTACTTTTCATGAATTCAAATAATCCGTGTCAACTATGTAGTCTCCCCGGCATCGACTTGCCTATACATGTTTACATTTTGCATTGTTCATTGATTTGTATGTGATATTTATACAAAGCAAGTAAAATTTTCGAGGCTAAACACAACGCTCACTTTCAAGCATCAAACATTTGTCAGCCACAACGTTTTCTGAAAACACTTTCTGTTTGAAACAGTAAATCCTGGAAAATTTAACGACGATTTGATGCAGAACGTTTTTTCGGTTCTAACTCTAAACACCTATTTATGACAACAAAATAATATATTTAGTATCGAATAAATAATTTGTATAAAAAGTAAGTGGTATTTTTAAGAAAATATTTAAGTGTTACTCCACTCGTAAGTGTAGATTTATTGGTTTTTCTTGCTTATTTTGTTTCACGAAGGAAAATTCTAAGAGTACCTTCATGGAAACATAGCTACTGATCTAACCTTTAAGTAGACGCAGGCTTATAAGAAGTGAACTAGGAACTCATTACTATGTTCTTTTATATAAGTTAACAAAATTGATTGCTTTTATTTCAAGATTTGGCTGGATGCTTCGGTTTGGAAGATCAAAATTCCGCCGATACGGTAACTGTGCTTTCGCTTCTTTTAAAAGCTTATTTCACATTTAGTTTAGTAATATTCTGTCATTATTTCGTTGAGTAAATTTATTTATCTGGCGAAATTACTAGTTACTTTAAATATGTATTTTAATATGGCACGGTTTTATAACGGACCAAACGTATAAAACAATTTATCCTATGAAAATAGAAAATACTTGTAAGATTTAAAACGATAAACAAAAAAAAAAAGCGGGGAGTATGTAAGAGACACTTGTAAGGTGTGTAGAAAGTAGATGTCGTTGAAGTAAAATCGCACAATAGTTGACATCATTTGCAGTACAATAATATAGCTAGTGACTTATATAAGTTATTTTTACACTAGTTATGTGCTGCATGCGCCCCGCGTCTTTAGCTTACTGTTCTTTCGCATAGATAGACCTATGTTTATGAGATCGCGCTTCTGTCTGAATGTATGTATGTAAGTATGTATGCATGCATGCATGTACGTATGTATGTAAGCATGTATGTATGTGTGTATTTATGTATGCATATATATATATTTATGTATGTATGTTTGTATTGTAAGTCCACACTATACTCCATGTCATATAAGTTTGGATAAATCTGACAGCAATTTCTGGGCGATAATTTGTAATATTTTGTTATTTGTGTCACTACACAAGACAAACTTTGCAGTACAATTGCTAAAATGGACATTTCAGGTTCATTTTAGAGCTAAAAATGTCTGGCATTGTGCAACAAATTACAAAATACTAAAAAAAATATTGTCCATAAGTTGCTGGCAAATTTATCCAAAGTTATATGAAACAGAGTATAATAACGTTTTGTACAGTACCCGGTACCCAACGAAATTACGAATTACGACAGAATGTTACAATATGACAGGTGAACACAACGCTATGTTTTTAACGGCATACATTTCAAAATAAGTATGACTTAAATTTGGGTTTCAGGGATATATCCATTTAAGTATTAACAATATTTTGTGTTCGAGATAAGTGTAAAATATCGCCAAAGGTTTTTAAGCAGTTCAGTTTACTTAAATAATAAACATTGTCTCAATAACTTTATGGTAAAATTCGTTAGTGCAAAGATGACCAAAACAAGGCAATAGTTTCAAAAACCAAATAAACTGTTAGGAAATATGCAACTAGCTATTTAAATGAAAAAACTATGGATTTTGCTTACTGAGTGCGAATAACGTCTTTGCAACACTTCCACTATATTCTAAGTACCTTGTAAGCTTTACCCAGTCACATATTTATGAGATCCTAACCCTACATTCCTAACTGGAAAGTTAAGCTTGTGAAATCATTCATATGTAATTAATGTGCACATTGTAGACCTATGTGTCTGTACGTCCCTCGCCAATATCTATTGAACCCGAATAGATTTTAATCAAACTTGATACAAACGTATTTTGTACGTACTTAACAGGTTACCAGTATATATTCCTATTTTCAAATTGCCTCGATTTTTTAATTTTAAGCGCTTGCATTTATCGAGAACAATTATTCTCGATTAAAACCTATTTTTTGTATTTTGATACTTCATAATCTAATTTTTTCAGTGGATGAGTGAATAGATTTTGGACCGCACATAACAACGAGCTTTACAGCACTTAGGAGGGGGGTGGAGGGGTGACACGAGATCCATACGGAGCCTGTCACAGGAATGTAGGGTCCGGGGAAAAGAGAGATGGATCCCAGAGAAAACCAGATGAACAACGACATCTACAGGCACAATTCATACATGTTATAATTTTGGTCGACACTGCCGGAAATCGAAAGGAGGCTAAATTTTATTATTATATCAGTCATTTAGTTAAGATAGCACGTCATGAATATAGTGCGTTCATTTACATTGTAAGATCTACGTATTTCGTATTTTGATATTTTATCGGCAAAGCTTGTATTTTAAGAGGATATATTTTTGTCGGGTTACAATTTTGGAAGATGAAACAATGTGAACATATTAAAATTTAATTTCATATTTCGGATTCTACGAGACCAATAATAACTAAACTTTATATATGATAGCTTATCAAAATAGCTTAGATTTTAGCAGAATATAGCGTTGTTGTTCAACTATTTTGTAAGTTAGCACGACATGAGTCACTATTGTATGTGTCATTTGAGAACACTTTGACCTAATTTCACTCAATTTAATGCTTTAAAATTTAATAATACAAGCGTTAACTTCTAAAGGATTATTTTACATACATTTGGCATTATTCAAGTAGAGCATTGCATGAGTAAATAGACATGTCACATTTCCGGTTATAATGACCAGTTTGAAATAAATTCTCTACGCTTGTTTTTTTTTTCTGTTTGAAACAAAGGATTTATTTTGGTTGTTTACTGAAAAGTTTAGAAATTTTCGCTGTTTTGGAAGATAACATGCGAATAAATGGTGATGTTTTATTTTGTGAACTATCCAACCATTTTACGTAAAACTATACGTTCAGTTAAAATATTATAACTATAGTTATATTTTGTTTTAAATGACAGTTAATTGCATCTTTAATATTTACTGTGTAAGTTTGCCCCAATTCTGAGGAAAGTTGCAATGTTTATAATTTCTTGTTTTAGTTTTGATGTTACTGGTATTTTAATAGGAGGAATTATTCAATACGTTATAGTTCGTTTTAAAAATGTAGCATACTAAAAATTATTAATATCATTTTCTCTTTTTTTTTTTGTCCTGTGTTGAGTGAAATTTTTCCATCGCATATTTTAAAAACATTGTTTACTAATATTTCTAAATTATGATATTTCAAGTAATTGTTTTCTAAATTTTTCCCTATTATATTTCACTGTCATCCGGTTTTAAGCTGTGTTTAACGTTTCAAGTAACAAATTCATTGGAAAGTTGGTATAAAATCTATTACAAAATTTACACCGAACAGACAAGCAGACGAAGTCGCACTGTCGTACATTTCTTAGCTGTTAAAGTTACAAGATTGTAGCTTATTGTAACTGAATATACAGTTAAACAGACAAGAAAGCGAGTTAATAGATATGTGTTAAAGAACAGTTTGGATGCGATATCGTCTATTTTATTTAACTTATTCTGTTTTGCACGTAGTAACTGTACGCATGTATTGTTATAGGTAGCAGAATTCAGTAAACATCTTAAACTGGTTACGTCTTTATTTTCACGTGTGCCTGAATGTGTGTGTGCGCGCGCGCGTGCTATTGCACGAACATGGTGTGAAGAAGGCAAGCAATACACACAACCCTGAGCCATATCAGCGAACCCTAAACAATGCAAGGAATTTGTGATGTTACAGTTGGCAGTTGTGATATACTTTATGTGACTTATAGTTGGTATTGTAAATTCTGTGACAGTTACAAAATGGATACTGTTGAGTGAGTGTACAATATAATAAGTTGTTATAGTTATCAATTTATGATACTTGTTGGTAATCCAGTTATAGGTTTATGATCTACAAAATGTCGCAGTTAGTATGTTGCGAACTTTACATTATAGTTGAAGGATCTGCATGTTATGGCCAATAATACTATCTCATTTGTAAACGTGTTAATGCGCGGGAATCATTAGGTGCTGTGAATCATATTTTATACTTAGTGATAAAACTCTTGGAAACTATATAACTACGGCAGAAAGATCAGCTTATAATTTTCCCCAAAATTTGTCATTCGATGGTATGTTCACGAAAACTGGAGACTTTTAAACTGCATTTTGAAATGCTTTTGGGGGTATCGGGCAAGGGCCCTGATGTTTCTGCCAATTCAGAATATTAATTTAAACTCTGAGAAAAATGCAGACTCGTACATTATTGAATGTTGCGGGCGAAGGAGCGATAGACGTGGCAGCAACTTCTAACTTAACAGAGTCGCAAATGAATTATTATAGTAAATTAGTTACGACATTTGGTGCGTATACAGCACCTAAGCGAAATGAAATGTATGAACGATTAATTTTCAGTCAGTGTCACCAAGAATCTGAGGAAACATTCGATCACTTTTCACCAGGGTAAAGGCGCTGGTAAAGAATTGTGGTTGAGGTGATCAGGAACAATCGTTGCTGAGGGACCGTGTTGTGATAAAAATTCAGGACCACAGGCTGCGAGAAACACTGTTGCGATTAGATGATCTCACTTTGGAGCAGGCGGCTCGGGACTGCAGGGCGATAGAATGGAGTAAACTCTACAGTGAAACTCTCTTGGCAGGTGCCAAAGGGATGATAGAGTCTCATTAAGTGGATTTAGTCGATGCTGTAAAACAGAAGGGCGTAATTTATTCTCTCAAGGTCGTAGCAGTGCAACACACGAGCAAAGGCCACACTATCGGGTAACTCCAGTGATAAGTATTTTGCTAAAGATAAGAAATATTGATGACAACATAAAGCATTGTTAAAAATGTGGACGTATCCACAAATTTGGGGCGTATTCAGCAAAAGGTAAAATTTGTTTTGTGGGTAATGGCAAAATCATTTTCAACAACACTGGAATGATCCTACCAGTGTTAGAAAATTTAAATGTACTGTCGGGATGTGAAATTGAGGACTCTGTAGATAATTTTTATTGTGATAATCTCTCTATATATAAAAATGAAAGCTGACTGACTGACATATCAAACTGCAGCCTAAAACACTGGACCTAGAATCGTCATTTTTTTTTTGGGGGGGGGGGAGTTCCCCTCAGGTCCTAGGCGAGCACTATGAAGGGATTTTTCGAAATTCGACCTCTAAGGGGGTGAAAAGGGGTGAAATATGTTTCCGAAGAAACGTCGATAGAGCTTGAACCCGACGGCCCTTCATCGTGATTTTTACTGTAAAAGGACACTTGTAAAAATGCATTATGGCAGATTTAGGGATTTTTCGAAATTCAACATTTAAGGGGGTGAAAAGACCTTAAATGTGTTTCCGATTAACTATCGATTTCTATCGAACCCTTCGGGATAGAGAGTTTATATTCACTTCAAAATATTGATTACGTAAATACCCAAAAAGCAGTTTAAGGATTTTTTGAAATTCCACCCCCAGGCAGTAAAAAGAGGCAAAATGTGATTTTTATGAATCGTCTATATCTTTGGAACACTATTGGCTATCGTCATGATTTTTACTTTAATTTGTTACGTATACAAATGTCTATGACAGGACTTCAAGACGTTTCAAAATTCTTTAATTAAGGGGGGTGAAAATACGTGAAATATGTTATTGATTATCCCTCTATGTCTATCGAAACAATCGAGATATCGAAATGCTCTTTGCTTTAAATTGATGCTTTTGCAAATATCCCAAGTACCATTAAAGTATATTTTCCAAATTCTGCCCTATAACGATTAAACAAGGGGTAAAATGTGTTTTCGATTCACTATCGATATATATATATATATATATATATATATATATATATATATATTTATATAGCGACGTGATTTTTGTTTAAGATTGATGCTTACTCAAATACCTGAAAAGTAATTTCAGGTATTTTCGAAATTCGCCACCTAAGGAGGTGAAAAGGGGTGAAAATTGTTGAAAAGTGTTTTCAATTAATCGTCGATTTATCTTAAGCCCAGCGGACTAATGTTGAGTTTTTAACGTCTACGATACACCAATAAAGTATTCTAAAACGTGATTAAAGGGTTTTTCGAAATTTACTCTCTTAGGAGGTGAAAAGACCTGTAATGTGTTTTAGATAAATCCTCGATATCTATCGAACCCGTCGAGATATACAGTTAATTTATGCTTTGGGATGATGAATACAGAAATGTTCGTAAAACGGTTTTAAGATTTTACGAAATTCATACTCTCAGTACCGAGCAGAGGTCATAATCTATTTTTTAATGAATGATCGATTTTGTTTCGTCTGAACTGGCTACGGTCGTGATTTGCACTTCAATTGGATACTCATACGAATGTATTAGGTGTGAGTTTAAAATATTTAAAAATTCGTCACCCAAAAGGGTAAAAGGCACAAATTTTGTTTTCCATCAACACACAACATCTAACCAGTATGAGTTATTGAGGCGTTGCTCACGTCAGAGAGGTAAGTGTTTAGATTTTTATGTGTAAATTTTTTTACTTAATAAGATAACATGCTTATTAAGAATAAAACTAAGTTTGTAAACTTTCAAGGCGGATCAAATAAATTATACAGGAGTTCCACTCTTCAGTAACCTATCGAGACGTGGTGTTGTGCAACCTCTATAAGCCAAGGACATGAATATTTTATTTTTTAAATTAAATTTGTTTACATTAATTATTTCGAAGTGACGTGACGCAGTTGTTTGTTGCTCAGGTCTACATTCCTGGAAGTTCTGGGCTCGAATTCCGTTAAAAACTGCGTGCGAACGTTCAATTCTGATACACAAATATTGCAAGGCAAATCGGATTAGTGCAGTTTGCATGTAGTCGTTTGAAAGGGGTAAAATGGACTATGCAGTTCACTTTCCACTTAGGTTCCTCAACAACATCGGCTCACATATATTATCTCACTAATTTCAAGGTTGGTGCACAAAATACGTTTCCGCGAAACGTTTCCCCACCAAAACTTTCTAATGACAGTAAGCTTCAAGTGAACATTTTGAAAATATGCAATTGAGGTCACCGTTACCAATGGTTATTCAACAGGGCGAATCAGACGTTTTTCATTCGATTAACCTCTTACATTTAAGAGTCTATAACTACCCCACAACATCAACTTTGCAGTGCTATAAATAAGACCCGTGAAGTCGCTATTAGTGGCAGGGACAAACTTAGGACTGCTTTTTTGCGTTGATAGCTATAGCTACTTATCCTGCTGCAGAGTTAGCTCAACTAGCAGCTTTGTCATTCTAACACTAGATGAATGAAGTACCAATATGGTGTACAAAGAGGTTTTTCAATTAAAGTAAATATTATCGGTTACGAACACGGTGGTAGAAGAACAGGTCTGGACACTCGCCTATCTAACAATGTATTCTGCTTGACCCCCTTGTTGTTTGGCTGTAGTTCGTCAAGTTACCGAGAATGTCGTACTTTTTTGGTGCTGTTTTCCGGGCGGTCGGACTCAAACTCCGGCCACTTTTTTTCCATTGTTAAATTTATAAAGTAAATAAAGATTGCTGAAGCCTTTCCTTAAATTTGTGAGCAAAGAAAGTGTTTCATGAACTGATAAAAAATACGTTTTGATAAATTGTTTATCTTAGCGGAAAGGAAGTGGGCGGAGTTTAGTCCGACCGCCGTAACATCAGCGCCAATAAAACACAATATTCTCGGTAACTTGGTGAACTACAGCCAAACAACAAGGGGGTCAAATATCCAGGCGAGTGTCCAGACCTGTTTTTCTACGGCCGTGGTTACGAATAATATTCGTGAGCGAAGCTGCGGGGAACTGCTAGTCTTAACATATAAAATGAGGTGTCCTAACACACTCACTCACTCACTCATCAACGCACATCTCAAACCGCTGGACCTAGAACCATGAAATTTTGAAGGAAACTTCCCCTTGCCTTGTAGGCACCCCCTTAGAAAGAATTTTTCGAAATTCTATATTTAAGGGAGTGAAAAGGGGTGAAATGTGTTTTCAAAGAAGCCCTGATATCACATTAACCGGAAAAACTATCATAAATTTTTAACTGCATAATATTGCTCAAACAAATGCATATTTGTGAATTTGTCGATTTTGCGAAGTTCGAAAATTAAGGGGGGGAAAAGACGTAAAATGTGTTTTTCATTAATCCGGGATTTCTCCTAAACCATTTCAGATAGTGAGGTAATTTTTTCTTTAAAATAATGCTTAAGTAAATATCTAAAACGCCTTTTTAAAATTTTTCAAAATTCGTCCTTGCAAGTTCTTTAAAAAATATAACGTGTTTTTAATTAATCCCACTTATCTCCTAAATCAGTGAAAAATTTTAAATGGTTTTTACTTTAAAATAAATCTTATGTAAATATAAAAAAAAATTCTTTTGGGATTTTTCTAAATTCGTCCTTGAAAGCTGTTAAAAAATAAAATGTGTTTTCAAATATTCATCTGCACCGCTTATACCCGTTGAGATATCGAGACGATTTTTTGATAAGAATGAAGCTTATGTAAATATATACAAATTAAATTGAAGATTTTATGAAATTCGAAAATTAAGGATGTGAAAAGCAGTAAAATGTTACAGTCTCCCCAAAAAAGAGAATGATCATGGAGAAATAATTCAACAGTTTGTAATACGCCTCTTTGCGAACCAGATTGATTAAATATAATGTTTGATGTAAATACCGCAAAATGTGATAGAATTATCATAGAGAGTCCGTTGACATTTCATTGTACTCAGAATTATGTGTTTAATCTTGCTGAATCGTAATTATTTGTTTCGTTTCATTTATTTTAAATTTAGTTTTGTATACTGGCCATGTGCGAAGGGTTTGAGAGGAGTTCTTTTAATTGTGTTACTGCTATTTAACCCTTCACGCCGACGGAAAGAGAAAGCTGGAAATGTAGGACGAAAGCTAGCCAACAACCTTGAATTTGTGGGGAATCAAGGCTCAAGGGGCGAGAAGTAGGTCAGCTCAGGGGGCGTGGCTTCGCTTACCCCCTGCAGTAAAATTTAATATTAACTTTATTATTAGTTAGCGTAAAGAGTTAAAATTTTGTACATACGTTGGTGGGTATGTTAAAGTTAACCTGTATGAATTTGGAAAATATATATTAAACCGGTGCGGAGGAAAGGCCGTGTTTAATTATGTCAGTCGTCTACAGAGCCTGTGATTGGCTGGGAATAATAGGGAAGAGTTTTAGGGAAAGTGCCGCGAGCGCGTCGTTTAGGTTTGTTTCGGTCGGGGACTTGCTCGGACGGGAGACGGACACTTCTACGAATTCGTCTCTTCACAGAACGTTTCCCCTACGCTTCCCCTTACTCCCTCCACGAACCACTGTGCCCACCTCCTCTGAAGTACAGTGTTTGCTGATTGGCTGCCCCCCTACAAGTCACACGCGCGGGAAACACAATACGAGGCATTTATAAAAGTTGTATTTGTATGTTGTCAGAAAACTCCGTTCACAAACAATTTAATTTCTCTGTGTTAAATGCATGATGTGCTTGTCTCGCGTGATTTCATAATTCATAATTTAACGCAAATTCAAGTATCGTTGCAACACGAATCACGTAAAAATGACAAAGTGTTCGTTAAACCATTGTGCAATACACTTCCATAAC
>PNEQ01068445.1:0-15077 GCA_003012365.1 Medauroidea extradentata | reverse complement strand
GACACGAGTTACAAACTAATAAGTCCGTAAATTTATGGTTCCCCCTTGGTAAAACGTGTTATCAACACCTAATCAACACTGTTGCGGCTCCCATAACTGGAATAATACTTGGGCGTGACTTTTTATCTAAATATAACGCCACCATATCATTTGACACACAATATGGGACATGTTTGTTGCTGGATAGGCACGAAAATTACCCCCCCCCCTTCCCGAAAATGTTAGGTCGTTGAGGAAAACGGGAGAAGGAATGCAAAACCCAGTAGAAAAATATTAGAGAAAATGTAAGGATTACCCGAGAGTACCTGGAAGAAAGTTAAATTGAGCCAGAATAGTGAAAGAGACGTACAGAAATTTTATGACCCCGTCAGCTAAAAGTAAATTTTATTAAACTAATTTAAATCAGTCCTGAAGGGCCCCAAACTTGAGAACATAGGTACCACGTATTTTTCTATAGCGGGTCTCGAACCCGGTGAGTCGAGAAGTAAGTGTCGCCAGCTGGGAAGGAGTAACGTACGGCCAGATGACAGCAGAGTCCGGCCGGGAGAAAGAGAATAAGAGAGAACTGCTGAGTATGTTACGATGAGAGCGGCCTTGAGTGAGAGTGTATGTACCGGAATCACGTGTCCTTGAGGCATGGAAATAAGTGTCCTTCCCTATTAGAGCTTTTGAAATTATATAAATGTAGAGAATTAACTATTAGAGGCCTGAATTTCTGTACACAGTGTCATTTTTTTTGTGTATTTTGTGTTGTTTTTGTAGTAAACCTAATGTATCGGCTGGAAACTAATTTATTTTTCTTGAGGAGTGTTGCAGGAGAACAGTTGTGGTTATGAGGAAGTGTGTGGTGATGCCATGTGTACGTCAGTGGGTGACGTCACGTTCAGCTGAGTAGCGCCCTCTGAGTCGATGTGCAGCCCTGGAAATCTACGACCTTCAGACCGCGACACCTTGTCTGCAGCTGCTTCGGACCTATGACAAGGTTGTCTCGAGAAATAATTATGACTGACCTATACGTAAAGAATTTGATTTTGAGCAGGATTAATTTTTTTTTCTCTTCCGATTTTGGAAGAGTGGTGGAGGTGAAAAGAGAGATCATAACGTGGAAAAGACACTTGTAATTGTTTGTTTTTAAACTGTTTAGTACGTCTGTAGCTATTGACTTGAGAAAAAGTCGGGAATGTTGTAGAATTTGTAGAATATTATTTTGCTGGAAAAAAAAATTTGGTTAGTCTGTAACTGCTTTTGTTTTGATAACAGAGTTTAACATTAATGTGTAGGGTAAATCGAGTAGCGTATTTGAAATACTGGTCTTACTGTAGAGATATTTTAAAGGGAAAGTTGAGTGTTATTGATTGGTAGTTAGCACAAAGTTGAAGTTCTTGTAGAGGTTTAACTGCGATGTAAATTGCGGAAGAACAAATAAGTTTGATTGAAAATTAACTTTTGTTTTGTTTATGACAAATGGGTATGATGCCATAGAAAAGAAAATAATTACATAAAAATATCAGACGAAATGTTTAGCCAATATTAAAATTTAATGATTATTTTAAGAATAACTGAGAGGAATTATTTAGTTTGTGTCCTTAGATAAGGTTAGGATTGGTAGGGTTACTGACGAAAGTGGAAACGTCCCATCTATTGCTTATCCTTTTCCTTCCATGTTTGTTGTCCTTGCCTGACCTTCGAAGAGATGTGGTGTGGAAGACGACGTCCTTAAAAATGCTCAGGGAAGATACCGCACAGGCGTGGCCTGGAAATAAACTGTTATGCCGTGAACTCCTGAGTGCCGGACTTAATGAACTATTGGGACGTATTAAGAAGAAAACAATTCGCTGGAGTAAATGACAGTTTGGCTAGTTCAAGAAGCGACCTAGTTTTGACGCCCTGGTGAAGAGACGTGACGAGTTGATGTGTCCTGGTTGATGGCATGTTGTGCTGTCTCCGTAAGGAGCGAAGAGGTCCTCCAGGCAGTGACGCTTGGGTTCGTGACTCGACGAGGGGGCTCGAGGTGATAGTTGTGCCAAGAAATGCAGGGTACTGGCCTCTCACCACGGCAGATTCTCCAGGTAGGAGATCTGGAAGATTTATACAGAGGTTCTCGCCGAGGAAGAAGAGGAGGCAACATAAATTACATTTTCCCTGATTACCTGACTGCTGCTACACCGTGAACGAACTTTTTTTTTCTTTCCAAGATAACTAATTTTATTTATTTCCTGTTTCCTCTTTCTCAGTAATGGATGAAGTAGTGACGATTGTTTTCAAAGTGCATTATGTTTAACATGAAAAGTAATTCTTTTAGATAGTTATTGTGTTAGAGTTTGTATAGTATTGTTTGCATTGTTGATAAGGTGGTGCTCAACCTCTCCTCTATGAATTGAGTTGTGCTAGGAATGTTTAATGCCAATGTTTTTCATTTCAGAGTGTTATGTAACGTCTTGTACTGGCACACTGTTTGTGCTATCTGTTTTGTTGTAGGAGGTACTATGGGTGAGGTGGTGTGCTGTGTCGTCGACCCTGTGGCAAGGAAGCGGTTGAAGAGACCGCCGGCGCCTTGGTGACCCGTGGGACGGAAGTTTGACTCTGTTGTAGCGTCTTCACGGGGCTCCTTAGTGGTTTTGGGGCTCCTCGATAAAACATCTTACCAGGGGTACGACTTGGACAGCACTACCACGGTCAGATCAGATATTTTAGTTATAACGCAAGACATTCTTAGAAGAGAAAAAAAATGTTTGTTAGATAAAACGACTAAAAAATCCAGCTGTACTGGAACATTTACTGGCTAGTAGAGTTTTATTTATAACTTAATTTTATTTTGTAATCGTCACTCCAGTTTTTTTTTTTTTCATGCAAGTTTACAGTTCTTTTGAAGATATAGGTATTTGTGTCCTTAACGTAAATTTCAATCGAAGGTGCTGAATTTTGTATTTGTACAGCAGCCTGATACAAGATAATTAAATTTTTTTAATGTTAAAATTTGTGATGTTTTGTGAGGACACAAAAGTCTCAAGGAGGGGATAATGTTACGTTTGATTTTTATGAGGCCCTAATTTTTTGTCCTAATTTTCGGTAAATTCGAAATTTCATAATTTTATTGGTTTTATATTTCGTGTTTTGGCATGGTCCTTGTGGATTGCTACTGGTCGTGGAGATTTAACCGAAAACCCGGGCGGTTATGTTTCCACAAGTCGGGGACACTGCACTGGGGTCATCGCCTCGCGCGAAATGTGGGCTAAGCAGGGCACGAGCTTTATAAAGGCGTCTGCCCTTCCCCTGGGGTCGTTGTCGTCGGTCAGAGGCAGTGGGAAGGTGCCCGCTGGAACAGAGTATGAAGACAGGCTATCGGAACACGTAAGTTAATATTATTTATTTATTTTTGCATTGGAAATACCCCCTACCTTGGGGCCGTTAGGAGTGACGATACGAGACGTTTAGGTGATCTAAATACTTGCACTGTCGTTGTGAACAGTCCAGACGTCTGGAAAATAATACTAGAGATTTAGTAGATTTTAAACTTTGTTAGGTGATTTAAGTTTAATAAGAGTAACTGTACTTGAGTCGCAGAAATGGAAAGGTAGTAATGATGATAAGTCGTACGTAGTTTTGTTTGTTTTCTTACTTGTCAATTTTAGTCAAAATTTTGTAAACGTTTCTTTGATTTTTGTTTTTGTATTAAATTCTTAAAACGAATTCTTTAACTTTAATATTCTTTGTTGATAACGAACCTATTTTAAGGTTGTGTATATCTCGTGAGTTCTCTACTTCTGGAACCTAAGCACGCCCCTAGTTACCCCCATAACAATATGAAGTGCCTGTGTACGTACTTGACGAAGGTAACACCACTTTTGCTAGTCAGTTTCTTTAACTAGTTCTATCTGAGGATATAATATAAAGTGAGCAACTTATAATCCGTTATCTGGGAAAAATTCACAATGCGTCACTACTTAAGGCTTGCTTTCAGTCGCCATATTGAATTTTATTATTTTTCCCCCCCTTTTTTTTTTTTTTTTTAATTTTGAGAGGAAAAGTTTAAAATCTGCTACTATACCACAAATTCTATTTTCTCTGCGCAATATTACAGACATGGTGATTGGGCTGGTAGTGTATAATTACGTCACAACCAGTCCGAAAAATTACGAATTAAAAAATAATTTGCTGCACTAATAGCGGCATAATCAAACGTAAGCCGCTAAATAACGATGTCTGTACTGTAGCACAAGGTAAATATATTTTGCGGAATTGTCGCTGATTTAGTACTTTTCTTATCAGAGCTTCAGAAAAACCGAAAAGTAAAATAACTCAATATGGCGACTGAAACTGAGCCTTATGCGGGTTGGTGCATGAATAACAGAAAAATTGTTAAACTGATCTAGTGCTTTTTAGAGAGGCCAATGGGATTACCTGCGTAAAGTTACGTATCCTGACATCAAAATTTGTAGCTTATATTTTCATCCTTTTCCTCGCTCATTACGATACGCATGAAACAAAAAAAAAAGTTCGCGAGCCGGCGCTCTGGAAGTGCGTGGACTTCAGAAGTTCTCACAAACGCCTCATCAACTCCGCTGCAACTACCAATTTTGTCGTCAGGACACGTTGATTTATGCAGGCAACCACACTGGCCACTCTAAAAATAACCATATGTAGTTAATTTTTTTTCTGTTTTCATACGCTAATCCTGTTATAATACCTGCATAACTCGCTGCAAGGTTACCAGTAAAATACAATATTTGTGGTTAATGAGTAGCCGGTAGCCTAAATCGAGGAGGTATAGAAGAATTCAATGTGATCCAACTCGAATATGTCTTGCAGTTAATGATATTTTATTATTTTTTGTGTGTTACAATTTCTAGAAGTTCTCAAACGTTAGAGGAGAAAATTTAATGCCCACCTTTGCTCATGTAATGATTTGAATTTCAGGTAGACTATAATATATTTTAAGCAGGCGTTTACCAGTAAATGTTACATTCTTATTTATTATACTTGTCTGTGTTATGGTCTACATTATACTATGTTCATAAGCATTTAAATTTTATTAGTGTATACTTATTTTTATTGTGCAGAGAAAACTTTTCACATCATTTGTATTATATTCTTGGATGTAGAAGATTTATAAACGTTTGTTGAGGCTCGGTTTCAGTCATCATATTAAAATATTATTATTTTTCGCTTTTTTGGAATTCTAAGAAGTGAAATATGATTGTACCTCAGATTCTATTTACATTGTGCTACAGTACAGACCTTGCGATTCAGCTGTTAACATATAAATACACCGCAATGTGTGTGGTGATTTTTTTATATTCATAATTTACCCGACAAATTGCGACGTAACTATACATTACTAGCTCTATTGCCATGCTTGTCTTGTGGCTCAAGGTAAATAGAATTTGCGGTACTGTCGTCGATTCAACAGTTTTCTTCTCTGAAATCCAAAATACAGAAAAATGTTAAAATTCATTACGGCGACTGAAACCGAGCCTTAGGGTATCTCTCTGACTACCTGTCGCTCAGATAATGAAAGTAAATAGGGAATCAGTGTCTGAAAACAAAGCTTTTTTAAGTTAAATTTCTTGAAGAAAATTGCTTCATCGGTAAACCTTGTTGATTTTAAACTTTAGTACTTAAATACCAAAGAATTAAATCAAAATTTATATTTTGAAAAATGTAAAATATAAGCCAGCGGAAATTTAAACAAATTTCTTCGTAAGTCATTATTTATTAAAGAATTGAATTCAGAATTCTCATTTTAAAACAACTGTAGTTAAAATCAACTTAATACATTTAGTTTAAAGAACTGACTCATTATTTAAACTCTGTGACTAAAAAATTGGCAGACACCTTTCAATTTTTTTTTTTTTAAGATTTCACTCAGCAAATAATCGTTGGACGTCAGTTCAAATTTATTTATGTAGTAATTCATAACAGTTTAACAATATTAACTATAATAAATAATTAAATTTTATTGGACTGTGGACATACGCCATTGCCCATGTTTAGCTGATTAAACCTGTGTTGAATGACAAAGTACGAAAACGAACAAGAAAAAAAAATATATATATATTAAACGCACACAAAAACATAAAAAAAAGCAATCCCAGAGGAATTCTGTCAATGTTTGTATCGGTGTTCCGACCAGCTGTGTCTCAGCCTGAAGACGGGGATAGATCACAATCCCCGAAACGTTGCAGTTTTTCGTTGGTTTTAACTTGTGTTGCGTTGTCTATTGTCTGCTGTTTGTTGTCCATTGTTCACTGTTTTTCGTCTATTTCCATCTTGTTTCATATTGGGAATCTGGTTCTATATTTGCGTCTGTCTTTTGTGTCTGTGTGCTGTGTCGATATTCGACTGAATACCATTTCTAGAATTCTTTGTTTTCTAATACAACTTTTATTAAAAAAAAATTTATAGAATTCCTCTGGGATTGCTTTTTTAATATTTTTGTGTGCGTTTAATTTTTTTTTCTTTTTTTTTTTTCTTGTTCGTTTTCGTATTTTGTCAGTCAACGCAGGTTTGATCAGCTAAACATGAGCAATGGCGTATGTCCACAATCCAATAAAATTTAATTGTAAACTCCCATTGCAACAAACATTAAAAAATATATAATAAATAATCTTTTTGTGGTTCTACAAATTGTAATATTTTTACTGTATGATATTTCACGTTATAAATTCTTAGCTAATTTAATTTTTGAAGTCTAACGTCCTTTTAACTCGGCATTCTGTGGGGAAAAAATGTAATTCACTTTGGACTGTATAATGTACACTGGTTTCATTCAAGGCAAACTTTTGTGGACGAATTCACAGCGTGTGTAACTAGAAAAAGTGCAGAAGTAAGTAAAGGTGAGATAAAAATAAAATAAAATATAGAATAACTGTGGTGTCGATTTGCATCATGTGTGTACTGATCTGAGAGACACATTGGTGTCGAATATTTTGGAATGATATAATGTGTTAAGTTTCTGTGAAAAAATTCTAAGGTTTTTAGCTTTAGTATAAAAACATTTTGTACTATATTACGTGTACAATCATACGCGTGTTTTTATCAGTTAGATTAACTGAATAATTTGTAAAATTTCTCTGATTTGAATTCTTGAAGTGGATGACACTCCTGGAAATAAGGAATTTTATTAAAATTTCATGATAATTTGGACATACATAATTTCACTACACATTTCACAGCTATAAACAAGAGAACGACTAAAGAAATTGAAGTATGGTCGCTTTTAAAAATATATTTACCTCATTACGAACAACTTCCTTGCTTTCATCTCGATACGATTTTGCTTTTGATTAGTAAGATATGATGTTTTACATTTAAGGATGCATGAAAACAGTACCAAGTTCGAAATACAGTTTTTCTTTTATTTTTTCAACCCCTGAAAACAGTGTAAATTTTGAACCAACTGTATCACCTGATGCACGTTCCGATACTGTACAATATGCAAAAATTTTAAAATCAAAGTGACAACGTGAAAATTTTACGATATTTGGCAACAGCGCGCGCCGAAACAAGGACAATGCTAACGGCAGTTACCGTGTGCTGAAAAGAAATTTACGCCTTGGTCCAATAGATTGGGCCAATCTTGGAAGGTAAAATAGCTAATGGCAGAGGAATGACCAGCCATCATTTACACACTGGTCCAATTAATTCTTGGCCACTCATGTCAGAGAATGGATAAGAATGGATGTGGCAGTTGCAGCAATAATTCGTATGCTGTGTGTACATTTGCAGAATACAGACAGAAAAAAAAATTATCCTTTGCCATGCATATGTTGCCGCATTTTAAGTAGACTACTAATTTCCCATCCAAACTATGAATCGACGAAAACAACCAACGCCAATGTGTAAGCAAAGTACAAGTCAATGCCAATGCTTACGCCAATCCCTTTGAAGTTGGGCGAAAAACCGACAATGAATGGCCAATACTTCCAACACATTGCCAACATTCCAATATCAGCCAAGAACCAGTTACAGGTTGGTCGATTCGTTCCAAGATTAGGCGTTGGGCCAATGTGTGAATTCGGCCTAAGCGTGAGACGGTCTAATATTTCGGATGAAAAGTTATTTTATAAGTGTTTAAAGGAATTATTTTGCAAGGCCCGGTTTTGTTGTAAAGTTTTAGGTTGTGGTGTTTTATTTTCCCTGGTTTGTCTGTGCATAAAATGTTTAGAGACTTATGTTGAAGAGCTTCACATCCACTACGGGTTTGGAAGACCATTGTGCCTTGTTCGGCTTGGACATAAAACTCAGAGAAATGTCGCCTAAGAGCCAACTAGGGACGTGAATAATTTCTATTTTGTCTGTAACGCGTGAAATAAGCCATTAAATGAAACAAATAAAAGCACTTTCTTTGAAAATTGTAACGTGTCTCTTAGGCGCTGCATCCAGTTCGGTCTAGCTTTGTCCAGTATTATTGGTGTTGGCCTTGAAGAAAACATGCCGCTTTTCTTAGTGTTTTTGGGCTTATTTTTCATGTACTGGAGTGTCGCATTTGTGCGATTGTGTTTTGTACACTAGTTCCTTACAATTTTCGTGAGTTGTGTCTTAAAGTATATATAGTTTCGTGATTGCTGTGTTAATAAAATATTTCTCGTGTTTAAACACCAAACTAAGTTAAAAATAAACGGACTACCTGAACAAAATCATAGCTAAGTTTCGTACAACAAAATACAAAAGATGATTACATAAATAAACTGTTTTTAGCCACTCCAAAAATTTTAAACATTCTTCCCAAAAAGCAAACAATGTTCAAAGCTGGCCTTGCAGAGTTAATGCTGCTCTGCACTGAAAAACTAGTAATTTTATAATTGTATCAAACACTGTCCAACTCTTACACATTATATTAATTGTAATTTGCCACAAATAAAATATTTCCATTTTATATTTATCGTACAAGCGCATGCCAAAGTAGTTATTTGACTATTTCTGCTACTTACCCAAAGTAAAAACTACTCAAACGATACGAATGAAATGATTTTAGGTGAAAGTAAATGTGTCAAGCTATAATATGACACTTTTGCAATTTCACGTAAAAACGGTTTGTATTTTTCAAAAAATCTTGAATATGCTTAAATTTTGGCATACATTTAAGCACATGTATTTTCATAAAATTACGTTAACATGAAATTACATAGGTTTCATTCTGTAGCTTGGTACATTTACTTTCATTTTAAACTATTTCGTTCGTATCGTTAGAATAGGATTTACTTTGGGTAGGAAGCTAAAATAGTCAAATAACTAGTTTGACATGTGCATGTAATTGTAAATATTCATATTTAACACACTGTTTCACTCTCTAGACTAATTAAATTAATTTGTTATTTTTTTTTTCAGATTTAAGACTACTTATTTCTTTATTTAGTTTCGTACGGTTGACTAAAATGGAGCGGAAAATGTTTTGTTTGTGGGAAAGTACTATTAACGTAATGTGTAATAGGCGGATAGCGTCTGGTACAAGTATAACATTACTAATTGTTCTATGCAAAGCAGCGGTAGAAAGTAGCCGCATAACCAGGCAGCCAAGTGGTGTGCAGAGATTCGGCTTGACGCTATTTCGCCCCAAGACTACCAACATGCCCGCCAGATAGGTCACCACTTTATAACACCTCAGAGATTAATAGCAGGGAATAAAGAAACTTTTCCAATCAATTACATTTGTGAAAAAATAATTTGGGCCGATAGAATATCTTAAATTTCTTTCTTCGACACAGCCCAATTTAGAAACATTATACATTCACTTTACACATAAAATACATGAAAATTCACAAAGCCAATATGACAACTTGAAACAATATTCTGAAATAATAATACATGAAATAATTCAGAAGTCAATCTGGCGACTCAGTACAATATTAACGATCAATACTGCTTGATACCGTACTCAAATAATTCCTCAAATTTAAACAATAATATAATTTCCCACCATCTCTGAGCATTTACAAACTTATTTATATATATCTTGATTGTAATATAAATATTACTCAATATGGCGTCACGTAACCACATGAGATATTACTATGCTTCAACCGGCCAATCACAATCAAAGGCGAGTCAGCCCACGTCTTCAGCAGTGTGCCACGTTGTCGAGCACGCCCTTGCAACTTGAATAGCAATACAGATGTTCGCATTGTAGTTGTAAAGTGACCAGGAGATGTCGATAGTTTCTGCTGTGAATTGTTTCGAGCGCTAGTGTTGTAGCAACTTCATCAAATGAAAGCTTGTACAAATATATTGTTTTAAAAAATCACTTTTGAATATAATAATTCCTGTGATAGTAAATGTTTTGTTTATTTTATATGACATAATTTTTCGGGAATACTGTTATTGTAATAATTTTCAAACTTTGACTAGTTTTTGTGTTGACTTTGCATTCCATGCCTTTGTTTGAATTTGGATTACGGCGGTTGAAATACGTAGAGTTCATGTAAAGTTATTGTTTTTTGCAACGTGGATTTAACTTTCGGTATGATATGTGTTGTATGAATATTCCAAAATATGCCGAATAACATGTAGCCTACTGGTCTAGATGCTTCGTTTCGTTTCATCGTGTAGTAATAACAGGCATTTCAGAGTTATGATTACCGACCGTTTACCAACACCTGTTCTCAGTCGGCATATTTTTCTTTGAAAACGAAATTAAATTAACTGTTCGGGATTTGCTTTACTTCCATTCCAATTTGAGGGTAAACTTTACATTCACTGTGTTTGATTGAATCATAGTACGTTAGGTAAGATAAATCGTAGTGAGAAATCAATCGACACATTAAGATTTTCGATATATTTACGCATTCTATATGATCGAGGTTTTGTAGTTCACGTTTTGATGCAAAATGGCGACTAGAGATTCTGCTGTGAATTCATAGAGGTTAGTGGACGACATGAGAGGTGGGAGAGAGACAATGTAGTCAATACAGTAGCTACTCACTGTTGTCACAGTGTTGCTATAGTGTATGATCTCTCTCTCTCTCTCTCTCTCTCTCTCTCTCTCTGTCGTTGACAACACGCAGTTCACAACTCGCTGGTGGTGCGCAGTTACAACTCGCATGTCCTGCACTATCTAACCGCTTTACTGCTCACACTATCTAGCCACTGACATCGCGGGTGCTATGAGTGGGTGGCGAGGGGAAGATGGGGGAAGGTGAACAAGGTGGGGAGGGGTAAATTATGGTCACGAAAGTTAAGACCGATTGTCACCATTACCATCATATCCTATATGTTACCATTGGACGAGATTGTTATTATTTTATATGTTACTTGCCATAGTTCCTAAAGACATGCAAAATTCGCGTTATCATTTAGTAGCAGACTACACTTCACTTTCCTATACATAACAGAGCATAATCTGCGATTCAATTGGCTATTATGTGTTGTCACATACGTGTGTCACGTCTTTACAGAGATTGGCCTCTATACCGTGTAAGCATTCTCCGCGGCAAGTCACGACAATATCGGCCAACGGGAGACGTCGAACAAGCCTATAGTCACTTGGAGTCTAGTCAGCTGTCAGAAAATAACGTGAATTGTGCATGTCTCTAATCATTCCTACGCATCAAATTTTATTACGTATAGGTAGACACATGCAAAATTCGCATTATTTTCTGCCAGCTGACTAGACTCCAAGTGACTATAGGCCAGCGCTGTTTCAACTCTACAGGTTGCCTAAATGCTAGGCTCCCATTAGCATACAACTGATGATAGCCGACGCTGAGATTAGTGGTCGTAAAATCATTAAGAGTCATACCGCCACAGTTAGTACAATAACGGTCTGCCAGGTGAGGATACTATCGACGTGCTACCCGGTAAAACATTACTTACCGTCTTATTATTTATTTCTCCACCCGCACAAAAAAATTGTTAACATCTCTATATATAAAACCTAGCTGGCCGACTGCGACTTTGCCCACGTGAAATTATGTAATGTAAACAGTAACTCGGGATAAAATATGTGATGAAGGCATTTGACAGCTAGCGTACTCATTAACAGTGATCTATAAATTGTCTTAGCTCAGTGTGAAGAGCGCGCGCAATATGCTCGTATGATGTCATAGTAATTCCCATCGCAAAGTCTTGCACGGGATACGAACCCGTAACCCCACCCCTCCCACACCACAAACTTTATACAATACATAAGTGAATGTTTAAATGCAGGCCGTGATAATTCTTAAGTATGTACAGGCCACAGTCCAAAGAGGTTTTATTTATGAGTAGGTTGGTAGAAAGAAACAACAGTTGAATTATTTCACCATGATCATTCTCTATTTTTCGGGAGGCTGTAACGTTTTACTGTTTTTCACATCCTTAATTTTCCAATTTCATAAAATCCTGATTTAATTTGTAGATATTTACATAAGTTTCATTCTTATCCAAAAATCATATCGATATATCAACGGGTATAGGCGGTACAGATGATTATTTGAAAACACATTATATTTTTTTAAGAGTTTTTTTCAAGGACGAATTTCGAAAAATCCTCAAAAATTTTTTTTTGATATTTACGTAAGATTTATTTTAAAGCAAAAACCATTTCAATATTTCCACTGGTTTAGGAGAGAAGTGGGATTAATTAAAAACATGTTTTATTTTTTAAAGCGCTTTCAAGGATAAGTTTCGAAAAATTCTAAATATACATTTTAGATATTTACTTAAGAATCATTTTAAAGAAAAAAATCAGCTCACTATCTAAAATGGTTTAGGAAAGGTCACACATTAATGAAAAACACATTTTACGACTTTTCATCCCCTAAATTTTCGAATTTCGCAATATCTAGAAATTCACAAATATGCATTTGTTTGGGCAATGTTATGAAGTTAAAAAGTTTGTGATTGCTTTTCCGGCTAATTAGATATCAGGGATTCTTTGAAAATACATTTCACCCCATTTAACTCTCTTGACTAACGAATTTCGAAAAACCCAACCTTAGTGGTGCCTACGGGCCAAAGGGAAGCTTCCCTCAAAATTTCATGGTTATATGTTCAGTGGTTTGGGCTGCGCGTTGATGAGTGAGTGAGTGAGTGCGTGTGTCAGGACATTTCCTTCATTTTATATATTAAGATGAACGCTGACTGACCGACTGACATATCAAACTGCAGCCCAAACCACCGAACCTAGAAGCGTGAAATTTTTTGTGTGGTTTCCCCTCAGGTCGTAGGCGAGTAATAAGAAGGGATTTTTCGAAATTCGTTTTCTAAGGGGTTGAAAAGAGGTGAAATGTGTTTCAGAAGAAACGTCTATAGAGTTCGAACCCGATGGCCTATTATCGTGTCATTTACTTTAATAGAACACTCATAAAAATGCACATTGGCCAATTAAAGGATTTTTCGAAATTCAACTATCGATATCTATAGCCTATTCATAATAAACTGAGCACTCGGCACTACTTGTAAATAATTAAAAATATGTTTTATTGGACCAATAGATGTTTACTTCTGAGTGTGTTAAAATATTAACAGTAGTTTTTAGTTACATGGAAGTTTTCATATTAAAACTAGTAAAGATAACTACAAAACGGCTGAAAGAAAACTTTATGCAGTGCTCACTTTATCGTGAACGGCCTATATCGTATCCTTCGGGATAAAGAGTTGGTTATCACTTCATAGTGTTGCTTACGTAAATACCCAAAAAGCGGTTTTACAGTTTTCTGAAATTCGACCCCCAAGCATTAAAAAAGGGTCAAATGTTTTTTTTATGGATCGTGTATCTATATCTTTGAAACACAATTGGCTATCGTCGTGATATTTATTTAATTGGTTACGAATACAAGTGTCTATGACAGGACTCCAAGACGTTTCGAAATTCTTTAATAAAGGGGATGAAATTACCTAAAATGTGTTTTCGATTATCCCTCCATATCTATCGAACCTATCGATATATCGAAGTGCTCTTTGCTTTAAAATGATGCTTTTGTAAATATCCCAAGTACCATTAAAGTATAATTTTTGAATTCCGCCCTAAAAAGGTTAAAAAATGGTAAAATATGCTTTCGATTCACAATCGATATATATCGATCCTATTGACTTTTATATAGCGACGTGATTTTTGTTTAAGATTTATGCTTACTCAAATACCTGAAAATAAATTTCAGGAATTTTCGAAATTCACCACCTTAAGGAGGTAAAAAGGGGATAAAAGTGGTAAAAAGGTTTTTTCAATTAATCGTATAGGGTACCCGTCGTTTCGCCTAAAAATGTTTTGCCTAATCGTAGGCAAAACGACTTTAGGCACTATGACTTTAGGCAAAATTAGTTTTAGGCAAAACTACATTAGGCTAAACGACTTTAAACTAAATTATTTTAGGCAAAACGACTTTAGGCAATATAACTGTAGGGGAGACGATTTTTAGGCAAGCTAAGCGAGAAGGGTACCATTTGAAGAGAGCATTTTTAGGCAATACGATTTTAGGCAAAAAATTTTCTTGGCCAACGATTTTGTCGAAAGTTTAGCAAAGGGATGGAATATAAATTAAACATATTTTAGGCCAAACAACTTTAGGCTATAATACTTTAGGCAAAACGAATTTAGGCGAAATTATTTTAGGCCAAATAATTTTAGGCGAAAGTACGTTAGGCAAAACAATTTTAGGCGAAACTAATTTAGGCGGAACGCCTTTAGGACGATAAGCTTTTAGGCAAAATGACTTTAGGCAAAACGAGTGTGGCAAAATCTTTAGGCGAAACGACTTTAGGCAAAACAACTTTAGGCTAAATGACATTTTTGCGATTTAAACGAGTTGCCGGAATTTTAAGAATTTCATTTTAGGCAAAACGATTTTAGGCAAAATTATTTTAAGCAAACGCATTTCAGTAAAGCGATGTGATTTTAGTCAAACAGATTTTAGGCTGAACGACTTTAGGCTAAACATTTTTAGGCAAAACGTATTTAGGTGAAACTCTTTTAGGCAAAATGATTTTAGGCGAAACTACATTAGGCAAAACGATTTTAGGCGAAACTATTTTAGGCAAAACGATTTTAGGCGAAACTACTTTAGGCAAAACGATTTTAGGCGAAACTACTTTAGGCAAAACGATTTTAGGCGAAACTAATTTAGGCAAAACGATTTTAGGCGAAACTAATTTAGGCAAAA
>PNEQ01068440.1:0-12582 GCA_003012365.1 Medauroidea extradentata | reverse complement strand
GCGTGAGTCCCTTAGGCCGATTTAAAAAAGAAACTTCTTTGTTATTTTATTTCAATTAAAGCTAGCCGGGCATACTACAACATTACTAAATACGAACCCAATCATCCAGCATTAATCACGTAAGAGACAGAGCAGCGACACCTCTTATTAATACCAAACGCGGTTCGCGAACGAGCAACCAACAACAAAAGCGTCGCAGATTGTATGGTTGGCAGCGAATTACTGAATACAGTTCCGTGTATTTTCCTACCTGAATACAAGAATATTGAAATATAATCAATTGAAGTTGACATAATTACATTTTACATAATTAATAAACAGTTTTATCAAACTACAATTGTTCCTGCGGACATCACAATTTATCTTACACGCACAAACATTGAGTGATATGCCCAGAGAGGTTAGACGTTTCGCGTCATTAGCCGTTACGCGCGGAAAGATACGAATTGGCTGAAAATATAAATTTAGCAGAGTTCTTATAGTGCTCACATTATCCCTAACCGCCTATAGATGAGGCATGTATGTTGCTTACCGCAGTGAAGGTGCTGAGAGACACAGTGTGCAGTTTTCCTGCAGTGAGGGTGGCTCTAGTCTGAGAGCGCAGCATCACCATCTGGACCGCAGCGCGGAACTGTGGCGAGCCGTTCATCCAGGGACTGTCGTAGGCTGCTGACTGCACGGCGCTGCTCTGCAACAATCACCCTTATCATCCGCTGTTCACGATCAAGTCATCTCTTTCAACTAGGTACAGGTGTCGCAGCCTAGTAAAGGTTCTGAGAGAGTGGCACAGTGGATGGAAAATGGTATATACTACGCAGCTACCCGCCCCACATTTTCCCTCCCAGCCAGTAAGAGGGGAAATGACGAAGCCCTGAGTGTGTCATTAGCAGCTACAACCAATCAGCAGATGCGCACACCCCCGCTGGTTAGGGGCAGGAGGAGGAGAAAACGTCTCCTCTGCGCATCTCCAGGACCTTTCCTAGCACGCGTGACCTATATATAATTGGTGCTCATGGAAACGTAGTAGGTATAATCTACTCGGCAGTATTGATCACCTGATATAATTTACTCAGTCGTTGGATGTTTAACTGTCTCTTCCGAGAGTACGAAAATACCAAGAGTCGTGTACATATGTTGGCCGCTTATTTAAAAAGTATGGTGAAATATGCATAAGCGGCGTGTTTCAGTCACTGTAGACCAAGTTCGGATAGTAGAGGATTTCCTTTTGTTCTGGCACAATATAAGTGTAATATTATGAATACAAAGAGCCTTGCCTGGAGGACGGGCTAACGACTGTGACAGTGCAATAATGTCAGTAGTTGCACAAGACATGGGCCGCAGCGATTCTCCCCACCTGCATTGAAGTGTGGCAATATGACACAACGTATAGGGGAAATCGGCGTCTGACTCCTTCAAGCCTTCCAGCCGTCACCAGCTCGCCAGGATGGTCATGGGTCGAAACCCACGACGATAGCCGAGCACATTCATCGTCCGCCCCCGGCACATCATGTTACGGTGAGGTCTATGGTGTCCTCAGGGTCACCCATCATATAGTAGAACATGAACATAATTAACTGAACAGCCGCTCCCCTTCTATCTAAATTATTGTAATATAACCGTGTAATATCCTGTAAAATAAACTATGTAAAGTAAACCCATCGTATTTAGATAATGTATTTCAGTAAATTGTAACCCTCACTCAAACATTATCCACTAACTAGTTTCAATATAAGGTGCCTACCTCTGACTACTGCCACCCTGACCTCTTTAACACATACGTAGATAAAAAAATTATTTATAACAGTAAAAGTAATGTATTCTGTGCATAAAACCGAGCTAGTCACCGAAAACAGATTTTCTGTTGTGTAAATACGCATATTTTTTTACGCGCTCTTTTCATGGTTTTCGTCTGCTGGCGGCTATCTACCCTCCTGCCTAGCAGGGTGGATCTAAGTAAATTCGGCAAAGAACAGAGTTGAATATTCAGATATTTCGAACGGAGGTAGACTGTACTCGCACCTGGTTTTCGAACAGTTTTAGGGTAACTTAAACTCCATAGAGTAGATGGAGCAAGGTTTTTGTAAACGCATATAAGGTTCGAGGTTGGCGCAGTGGATAGAGTACTCGTCTCCCGCCAATAACGTACCGGGCTCGATTCCTAGTAGGTCAGACCCTGATTATTTACATTTTGAAAATGTGGCGGACGAAGCCGTTGGCCGGCGGGTATTCTTGGAGTACGCCTTTACATTCCGTCTCTTCTCCGTTGTAGGCGTTCATTTCATGTGATCTTTGAATGATTTTTGCAGCGGGGGTGTGTGACAAACTGAAGTCTATGGTTGGATACAAACCATTGTTAGCGAATATTGCTGAGTCGCAGATAACCTTCATTCTGTCACTTAACTGTAATTGCTCAGATTGTTATGTGCCTGGAGATTGGAACAAATACCAGTCTCCTAAACGTCGTCTGTTATCGTTGAAGCGAGCTACTGTCATTGCCTGTGTTATATTCGTTGTGTTGCATTGTATACGACCATTTCTGTCGCTGTGTGCGTTTGTTTTATCCTCGCCGTCTTTGTTCATCATTTTTACCTTTTTCATGCACCTTGTTTAGTCCCTGTCTAGCAAAAATCACTGGATCTAAAATTGCGAAATTTTTGTGTGATTTCCCCTCAGGTAGTAGGCGTGCACTAAGAAGAGATTTTTCGAAATTCAACTTCCAAGGGGGTGAAAAGGAGTGAAATGTATTTTCGAAGAAATTCCGGTAGAGCTCGAATCCGGCGGCCTATCTCCGTGATTTTTACTTCAATGCTCTTCGAAATTCAACAATTATAGGGTGAAAAGACCTTAAATGTGTTTCCGATTAATTATCGATGTCTATTGAATCCTTCGGATTAAAATGTTGCTTTTCACTTCAAAATGATGTTGACGTACATACGCTAGAAGTGGTTTTAGGATGTTTTCAAAATTCGACTCCAAGCAGTAAAAAGGGGGAAATTTTTTTTTATGAATCGTCTATGTAGCTTGAGCACAATTGACTATCGTCGTGATTTTTACTTCAAATGTGTAACATATACAAATGACTATGACAGGACTCTAAGATATTTAGACATTCGATTAAGGAAGTGAAAATACATCAAATGTGTTTTCGACTATTCCTCCATATCTATCGGACCAATCAAGATATCGAAGTGTTATTTGCCTTAGATTTATGCTTACGTAAATATCCAAAACCCTCTTTATATATATATTCCTAGTTCGGCCCCAAAGAGGTAAATAATTGTAAATTTTGTTTGCGAAACACAGTCGATGTATATCGACCCCGTTGATACTTATATAGCAAAGTGATTTTTGTTTAAGATTGATGCTTACTCAAATACCTGAAAATTAGTTTCAGGTATTTTCGAAATTTGCCAGCTAAGGAGGTGGATGGGGTGAAATTTATTAAATTTGTCTTCAATTAATCGTCGATATACATTGAACCCAGCGAACTATTGTCGTTTTGTTTAGGTCCAAGTGACAGCAGTAAAGTAGTCTAAAATGCTCGAAATTCAGTCTTTTAGGAGACGAAAAGACATGGAACGTGTTTTAGATAAACACCCTATTATATATCGAACCCATCGAGATATTTAGTTTATTTTCGCTTCAGGATGGTGATTACATAAATGGCCGAAAAATGTTTTAATGTATTTCAAAATTCGAATTCTCAGTACTGTACAGATACGATATGTTTTTTTTTTTTTTAATGAACGATAGATTTTTTTTTCGACTGAACAAGCTATCATCTTAACTATCACTTCGCGTGGATATTTATACAAATATTTCAGATGTGAAATTATGATTTTTCGAAATGAAAAGACACAAAATTTGTTTTCTATCAGCCGGTGATGTTTATCTAACCAGTGAAGATATTGAGGTGTTGTTTGCGTCAGAATAATGCTTTTGTAAGAGCTTTAAAAAGTTATGCAAGTTTTCTAGCTCCAGTTTCTTGTTCGGGAGATTTTGGGCTCAAGTTCCGTACTATTCTGACACTAAAAAAAACTGCAAGGCAGGTGAAATGAGTGCAAATAGGATGAAAATGAAAAGTGGTAAAAATGTATTACGCAGTCCACTGTCTACTAAAGTTCCTCGACAGAATCAGCCCACATATACTATCTCACTAACCTCAAGGTTTCGGCACCAAATACGTTTATATTTCTGCGAAACTTCATCCCACCAAAACTCTCAAATGCCACTTAACTTCAACTTCAAAAACAAATATGTTATCAAGAGCACCCTTACGAATTGTTGTGCTCGGCGGAAGTTCGTCTTCATGTCACGAAAATAACGTATTTCATTCGATAAGTCTCTTATATTTAAGAGATGTAATTACCCCACAACGTCAACTTTGCTGTGACTATAAATATGGTCCAGTTAAAGTCGCTGTTAGGGGCAGGGACAAACTTAGAGTGCTTTTCGCGTGGACAGCTGTAGCTACTTATCCTGCTGCAGAGTTAGCTCAGCCAGAAGTATGGTCATTCTAAAGCCCGGTACACACAATCCATCATTTAGTATAGAGTTCTGTATTAAATTCAGTACAAGTAGCACTGCGACAGTGTGTACCGCAACTACGCTGGTTCCAGACGGAATTACGTACCTAATTTCACAGATAGAGCCCGTTCTATTTTCTTTTAATCGTAGTGTATGTTCACGCATGCGCAATGCACACTTACAGCCACGGTGCATGCGAAGTACGCAAGCAGGGTTGCCTATGTGATCTGAATGGAAATAAAATTCTTTATTCCTGCTGAACAATGGCTGCCGAAGTTATTAAATCCTAAATTATACAAGGTAGTGTAACTTGTTCGGGAGTCACATGCGTGTATTGTTTGTGAAATAGTTTTTGAAAGTTCTACAGTTATACTTTATGGATTATAGCAGCCAATACCACTAACATATTTTTCTTCTTTATGTACTGAAAGTTGTTAATAATCAGTGATAGTGTGTACGCAACATAGAAGCTTTGCTACATAATTCTGGTATATAATCGCTACCCTTGTTTATAAACAGAAATAAGTAATTATCTAGAAAATAACGGAAAATGTGTACCGGGCTTTAGGTGACTACAGTTATTTCTGGCTTCTTGGTTTGTTTCTTCTTCTTCTTTATTGTGACTTATTTTCTCGGGACTAGTAATAGCATGTAACTTTACACTTCAACATGCCTCACGTCATGCATTTTGTTTTCAACTATACACGTTCGGCTGCAGTGTGTATAACGTATTTATAACTAATATTACTCTGTAACGGAAGGATATGTACTGATATTATAAAACGAGGCGATGAAAAATCATTTTATATTATTTTAAAATATTTTAACTTACATAAAAGTCAATAAATAAATAGTTTACCAGAATCACAACACACAACCTACTTTTTAGCTCACAAAGTTGACAAATACTATGTTCAACTATGGATGTTTCTCACGGAGAACGAAGTCGCGGGCAACAAACCTGTATTTACAATATAAACACAATTGTTATATAAGAATTAAGACGCGGACTTAGTTTTCCGGCGATTAATTTAATAGTATTATGCACTAAACTACTGATAGTAAGTGTAGTTGTATCTCTGTTATGCAAATTATAGTCCGACTACCACACAATGTAATTTACGGTAGCCGGCTGACTGAACATATGTCTGCAGGTTCGAGGCCTGGAAGTGCGGGAGCAGTAAGGTCGAGCCAGCACACGCGTCGCGCCTCATCCTAGCCTCTAGGTGCAAGTCATTGAACTGCCACGCAGTCTTCTTGCCGACAACGCGCCTGTATGCGGCTTACAATGGTGACGTTATCATTTTATGACGTATTGTTGGAGGCACACGATTATTCGTCTAGCAATAGCCTAGACTTCTTAGTTCTATATATGCACTGGTCGAAGTTAAATGTGCATTGGCTTGTAACCATTCAAGTGTGCAGTTGTATCCTTATTTACTACTGGCTTGTAGCTGTCGAAGGTGTGTTGAAACACCTGTCGTCCAATCACAGAAGTGTCGGTGAAGTATACGTTGTTGGCGATCAACCTGACATAAAATCAATACTCGAAGTAATCGCGTCCCTACATATTGTTAAAAGATAGGCTGAATCTATATTGTACACGGCCATTCTTTTTAAAATATTTTGCACCAAGATTTTCCTACCTACCAAGGAATCGAAATGACACTCATTTAGATATTTTCAGCTACAAAAATGTATATTTTAAAGCCATGTTTCCTTGCTTCTAGTGATTTTGTTATAATTATTTTTCTTTAAAGCTTAAACGAAAACAGAATTCAACAATTTGTTTGGAAGTTTATTTGAAATGGTTTTCGTCATTTTAGTTAATTTTTACAAGTCAGTAAGTCAGGCTATATAAGCCCGAATTTTCTAGCGAACTTCATTCGCATCTTGGTGTTCCGACCAGCTGTGTCTCAGCCTGAAGACGGGGATAGATCGCAATCCCCGAAACGTTACATTTTATCGTTGGTTTTAATTTGTGTTGTTTTGTCTATTGTCTTTTGTTTGGTGTCCACTGTTCACATGTTTTTTTGTCTATTTCCATATTTTTCCCATATTGGAAATCTGGTCCTATATTTTTAACGAGATCGTCACAGTTTCTGAAGTTTGTTTATATAATTTGATGATCTAACGAACTGACAAACACTTTGTTAAAAAAACATCAGAAGTTTTAGTGTTTTGACAGCTCCCACCTTAATAAAGTAATTTTTGTTGAACTTAATTAATTTAATATTATTATTGTTTTGTGTTAGATTAAGAAAATCTCTCACTCATAGTTATTTATAGTTACTCCTAATTATGTATCATTATCTATAAGTTGTTATTGAATTTCTGAAAACGCTCATATAGCTTTCCTTCTTTGAAAATATTGCAAATATTTTATGAATATGTTAATATTACCAAATTATTGCATAATTGTTTATTTAAATATTTTTCTTAATTTATTCCAACATCTGGTTAGTATTTTTAATGTAAATCTCAAATATATGTTTCAAATTTTAATTACCATATGATTGTACATAGTATAAGTCTAGTTCTTTTTACTTTGTAAGTAAAGAGTATTTATCTACTCCAGAGAGGTTTCTCTGAGCAGATTGCAGGTTTTATACCTCTTTTGTTGATTGGTTGCCAAGGCAGGTATGCTATGTGAAAAGAGGAAGTAGAGAGAGTTCCTTGCATAGAACAAAGAGAATTATAGAACGGAAACTCTCATGCTATAATGTTAGGCACTGTTTCTAGCGCCCCCTACCAAGCGGGTGCCAACTAACTTCATAAACTAGGGTATTTTGTACCACTTATGGCTACATATAAATATCATGGTTGCCATTTCGATTAGTGTGTATCGAGTATGTAACAATCGATTTTAAGTTCGATAATTTTAATGTAATTTCTATAGACTTTGTTTATCAGACAAATATTTTAACCTGAAAACATCTGATAATGTAATTACACCCTGAAAAGGTCTGATAATGTGGTTACAAACTGAAAACATCTGTCTTATGTACATCCCGAAAATATTTATATAATATGTAATATTTAGTTTAACAACTGTCCATATAATTATATAGCTGTAATTAAATTATTAAAAATTTTTATTATACCAGGTATATACGGACTTTGTTTTATGACATTAGATGTTATTGTAGGGATGATCCAGAAAATATATTTCTAAAAGCATAAGTAAATAAAATTGATTACCTAATTTTAGGTCTATTAATATTTTGCGATATTTTTGTGTTGTGCTGGAAACGATCGTTTTGCATACAAACCTTAACACGATACTGAAGTGAAACTGTTACATTGCAATACAGTACATATTAAAGTTAATTGATATTAATTATTTCTAGTCAAGCATTGGTAAAACGTCTGTCTGAAATAAGAATCAATATGTTGTTTTACACTATTTAATATACAAGCTGAAACAGAAAACTACAGTATGTGATCACGATTCATTAATCTACCTAAAAGTCATTACTAAGACAAAAACCTAAACTTACGATTTAAAAGACATGATCCAATTTTAAAAAATACCTTCGCGGAAACACTTAATAAACGACTTACATTATAACTTCAAAATCTTAACAGTCTATAACATTTAAACTGCTCAACGGAAAATGGCGACTGACAACTTTCGAAATATTTGAAAATTATCAGGAAAGTCGGTGTTGGTGCTGCCTCCATACCAGCGGGTGCCGAAGCTAACAGTTCCCAACTTTGCAGCAAAATGCATCATTTAATTTCTACCGTCGACCTAAGGTTAGGTCAGGGAACTTATTAGATAGATGATTGTATGTTTGTTAATTTTAGGCCATTTTAAGAAGAGGCTCACATCAGTAGAAATATTTAGGCGAAATTAGAAGTGTTATGAAGACACCGAGAACTTCAGATCTACATTATAAGAATAGCCATTTTGAATACCTATGCCTCTAGTGTCCCTATGTATATCCATCTTGTGGACAAGGCCGACCACTTCAAATATTGACTTGGATAATTCCACCAAAATGTATTTCACTAAATGTACGTTTACAAAATTTAAATTAAATCTTAACATTTTATTTCATAAGAGTTTGGTGTGCCTAATCTTTGTCAACGAACTCAAACCCGGTGGTCCTGTGTTAAAAGTTATGTTCCACGAATGAGTGCCATGTGTAATAGAACCTAAATTTTAATTTTATCCCTAGCCGAGGAACTTTGATTGAACCTAGCATCAATTTTTAACTTAACAAAACTCAAGATCGTTTCTACTTTATGGTAAATTGTGCCTAAACTATGTGTTTGACCTAGGGTGAGAGATTAATATATAAAAATAAAAGTAAAAATATTTTTGTTATATATACTTCATTATCCTCAATAAAGTGCACTACATCAAGTTTCGATGCTGTGTCTATGTTTTGGTGATGAATCTACAAGAACCTACATTTTGGTAAGAAAAGAATCTCCTGCAAACAGTAATTAAACTTACAAATTATTCTATATTCAACTCACCTAATTTATCGTCACAAAAATGTTGGGTACTACTACTATTACCGTAAAGCAAAAATCAATCAACACAACATCTACACATAAGAGTTATTGCAATTTCTGTCCGCCTTTTGTGTCTGGGTGTTGTGTCGATATTCGACTGAATTCTATCTCTAGAATTCTTTACTGTCTAATATAACCGTTATTTTGAAGGGGAAAAAAACTGAGAGATCTCCTTTGTGATTGCTTGTTTTTGTCTATTTTTGTGTGTTTTATATTTGTTTTTTCTTGTTCGTTTTCGTACTTTGTCATTCAACACAGGTTAGGTCAGGTAAACATGAGCAATGGCGTATGTCCACAAACCAATAAATTCTAATGGCAAGTTATATGGTTTCGACTAAAGAAACAACTAACCAGAATTTAGTTAGTTACATAATTAGCTGTAACCATATGTACTGCTTTGAAAAAAGATCAACCAACATGGAGAAGACCATTTTAAACAAAACTGCCAAACAGATTTTTGATATCTGCTCTCGTTCAGGCGTAAAAAATTAATTTTGCAAAAAAATAATAACAGCGGAGCATAGAAATAATGAGTTGTGGCGAACCTGAAATAGGTATGCACGTGTGTAATGTGCTTTGACTGCGATTCCTCAGCAGAAGTAACTTAAACACGTTGAGCTGTGTTAGAATAATATGTTGCTGTCTAATTTCTGCCACCGCTGGTCATGATTTACCCCCAACAGAACATACTTATTCAGAACTACCAATTTTAATTAGGATTAGGGACGTCCGCTGTCACTGACTGGCAATTTTATTTATCGAGTTACTTGAAGCATTCTTTCTTTTTTCTTGTCAGATTGACGGGGAAATTTTCATCAACAACCCAGGGTGCAAGGCGACTTAATTTTTAAGTATCGGGGAGAAAATGCAAATTAACTGGAAAACCAACAGGATCAAGGACAATTTTAAATAATAATCTTTTTTTTACAATTTATTTATTTTTATGTAGGTTTTTTTGGTGTATTTCAGGCTCAAAAGCGTACTGTAATTTATTAATTACCATAAGGTCTTTTAGAAGCTTTCATGGTGAAATTTTCATGTGACTAAATTGTTGACACTTAAAAGAATGATGTGTGGGATCCTGCTCATATCTGCTTCGTATTTATTGGCGCCTCTGTGGTCAGTGGCTAAAAGATAAATACGGCAAATGTGGACGTTACCGTTGCTCTGTTGCGCTGTGTGACAGTGGGTCATTAATATGTGGCAATCAGAGTATACATGGTCATACTAAAGTTTCGCAGTCAACTGCTGTGCTTAAGAATTAATATCTGCGTGCCTAAAGAAAATGTATTGTCACATGAAATACTTTCAATGTCAGAAAAACTCTTATATCTTTGCACAACTAGGCCCGCCTAAAGAAATTCCGGCATCTGAGAAATTTGTGCTGTGGACCCTCATTTATATCGCCCATCTACAACAGAGAGGAAGTCTAATCGTCTAATGGACCTTGGTTAATTCAATGTCTGTTGAGGGTTTATTTAGACAAATACAGTAAACACATTTGACGTGGTTCTTTAATAAAATAAGCGAATAAATAAATACAAGTATCACTGTTCTGAATTGTTTACAAGCTGCCTGGCGTCGCATCGGTGTCTATTCGAGGAGACGTGACACGCGTCAATTTTTTTTACGAATAGTTTAACGCCACCAATTATACAGCGCCTTCAAAAAACTCAAGCAATCTGCTTATTTGCTGGTTGTCTTGCAAATGTCACGCCCCCCCCCCCCCCACAACAACCCCACAGCGTCTCTGGACGAAGTGGTTAATTAAAATATTCAAACAAAACTCAACACTCTTGTTTAGTGGGTAGTTTTGCGAACCTACCTCCGCCTCGCTCTCGGTAGTTAAGGACCAAGTTCCTGTTTGATAAAATCGCAAACAATCCCGGTTCACGATACACTCAGTGAACAAAAACCACGACCACCCCCCATCGGCGGGTTAGGCCAGAGTCTGTAATTATTAATCTTGAATTATCCCTGTTCACATAACACTCCGCGGACAACACGTCCACTTCCCTCAGCGGGTAGGGCCAGAGTCTGTAATTATTAATCTCGAATTATCCCCATTCACATAACATTCCACGGATAACACATCCACTTACCTCGGCGGGTAGGGCCGAAGTCTGTAATTAATAATCACGAGTTATAGCGGTTCACAGAAAAATCCGCTGACGATACGCCCACCTCCCTCGTCGGGTCAGGTCGGAGTCTGTAGTTAATAATCACATTTCATTATAGTTCATAGAACACTCCGCGGACGACTTGTCCAGCTCCCCCGGTGGGTCAGGATAAATTCCCCACAAAACACGCCCTTTGGAGGGCACCGACGCGATGCCACTGCAAAATTTGTCAGCCAATCCAAGAGCTGCTTCCTTTCCGTAGCCACGTCTCCTTGCAACGAGTCCTCTGTTATCCTAACTACTTTACCGTTTATTTACATTTAGTTTCATGTTTCAAACATCGAAATATCACAATTTTGTAATTATTATATTTTTTTAACGATGATAAATATCTTTACATAAATCCTGTAATGTTATTTTCAAATAACCCCTTGCCTTTCTTTCAAGACAGCCAATGATTGGCTATCCTTTTTTTTTTTTTCTAGGGGAAGCATATGCCAGAATCACTTGAAGTTTCTTCGAGATATTTGACAGTGACAAAAACATTTATGTCCTAATATTAAACGAAAATCCATGTTGTACGAGAATATATAGCATTATAAAATTTATACATATATAGGTCAGAAGTAAATAATTGTAAGTAAGAGCAATTTTATGTTAGAACATATTTTTTGCCCATGTAGTAGGATGGCCGGGTTGTTAAAACTTTCTCACGCCATAGACGAGATTCCAATAGCTAAACTATAATGCTAAAACACATTTCAGAGCAAAGGTAACGGGTACTTTCAAAATATCGCACACTTTTATAAAACAATTTCGAAAACTATTAGCATAGTTAAAAGCGACTAACTATTGCAGTTATGTCAAAAAATTTAGTGATCATAGAGGCACGAAACTAATTAAACATCCAAAAATGCAGTGCTCATAGAGGCACGAAACTAGTTAAACATCCAACAACGCAGTGCTCATAGATTCACGAAACTAGTTAAACAACCAACAACGCAGTGCTCATAGAGGCACGAAACTAGTTAAACATACAACAACCCAGTGCTCATAGAGGCAGGAAACTAGTTAAACATCCAACAACGCAGTGCTCATATATTCACGAAACTAGTTAAACATCCAACAACGCAGTGCTCATAAAGGCACGAAACTAGTTAAACATCCAACAATGCAGTGCTCATAGAGGCACGAAACTAGTTAAACATCCAACAAAGCAGTGCACATAGAGGCACGAAACTAGTTAAACATCCAACAATGCATTGCTCATAAAGGCACGAAACTAGTTAAACATCCAAAAATGCAGTGCTCATAGAGACATGAAACTAGTTAAACATCCAACAACGCAGTGCTCATAGATTCACGAAACTAGTTAAACATCCAACAACGCAGTGCTCATAGAGGCACG
>PNEQ01068439.1:0-12519 GCA_003012365.1 Medauroidea extradentata | reverse complement strand
GGGGGGGGGGGGGGGGGGGGCTTGCCACCCCTAATAATTTTGCACACTATTTTCACTTTTGCGTCATTTTTTTCCCCTTGGAGATTATGAACCTCCCTTTCGTTGTAGTAACTTTCACAGTTTGGCCGAAAACTGCTTAAATAGCTCCGTTTTGTGCCTTGAAATCCAAATTTTTCCGGGGGGGGGGGCGGACACCACTCATTGGCTGGATTGGTGTCTCTTTACTGCCCCCTCAATCGAAATTCTGAAATCCCGCCCATGAATTTAGCATACCCTTTCGTAGAAGAACTCGATTTAATAATATCGATGGTTAATCGGTGAAGAGGCAAGCAGTTGCAAACATTTGACATATAATTTGTGATAGTCTTGCTAAGGTTCATGTTGTCAGTTATGATCATTTTACACATGTAAACATTCGAGGTTCACAAGAAAGTTGTTCAATACACAGATTGTGTATATTGCTTTCTTCCTCGTGTTACATTGACGAGTATAAATGAGAAAATCTGATTCGTTGGTCACCTATCGAAATATTAAAAGTTGGCATAGATCTCCTAATAGTGTAAGTTTTTTCCCCCTTTCGAATGAATTTGGTAATGCCAGTTTGGAAATATTCCCTTACGTAGTTCGGCTTTGTCTGCCATATTAGGTGATAATAATGTATTTTAAATACATTTGCAATGGGGATAATTGATTTAGTGAACAATTGTGACCATTCGCCATCCAAGTGTTATGACGTCTCAGAAAAACGATAAAATAAATGAACTGGCTGTAATCAGCTTATATTTAAATACCAAAACCTATAAGAAACCTTTAAAAAATACCGGGGAAAATATGTAAAATCACAGAAAATACTAAACGTAAAATATAGAAGTGAAAAAAAGCAAAAGTAAGAAAACTCGGGACACCGAAATTAAGTCTATGACAATGCCACACACAAACAGGATGACACAACAACGATGTACAAACACAAGACTAGAAGACTGGAGCAAATAAATGTCAGTTCCCGAAACGCTGTCCCTAGCTCGTTTGAGAGGAACTCCTGTGTTCTTCTGTGTTTTAATGATTGTTTCGTCTAGTATTGGGTTTGTGACCTCACCGTTGGGTCATACATTTGTGTCTCATTGTCTACGGCTTAGTTATTGAATGTGGTGTTTAAGTTTGGTGTCCCGAGTTTTTAGCTCCCCTTGTTTTTTCGCTGTGTCATTGTTTTGTACTTTTAAATTTTACGTCTTGCATTTTCAGTGATTTTTCGTTAAATCACATTAGGTAAGGTAAGTGGGCTTTACGTCTCGTCGGTAGTGAGGTCAGTAGAGACGGTAAAACAACTTAATACAATGACAGGAGCTGGGAAAGGAATCGGCCATGGCCTTTGTTAAGGGCGTGGTCCCGAGTTTCTATATTTTTGACGGTAATTATTTTTTTAAAACCGAAACGGGAGCTGATATCGTAAAATCGCCCTTTAACTTTGTTATAACTCGTATATACTAGGTCTACGTACTCTGATTTTGTTGAGACAAAATACATGATGGTAGCTAATTAGTTAGTAAACGAAATTTCCTTTAAAGTGACAAATTAGTTACAATATTTATACCGTTTGTCTCAAAAAATTACGTTACATAGCATAACCATTTCGCAACAAAGTTACGAAGCAATTTTACGTTATCATCTCTCTGGGTAAAAAAAATCTCTCGAAAGGTGAGAAACTTGGGCCTATTTATTCCCTTTAGAGGGCGTGGTACACATTCAACTCTTAAAGCATTAATCTATAGGTGTGGGTTTCTTGAAGCCAATTTGCGAAAATTAAACAATAGCAACCCTAGACGATAGTTTTAGCCAACGTTTTAAACAAAATTGTTTCCAGTGTTATGAACTTCTGAGGCACAATCTCTGACGCCGGAACCTCGTGCATTTAATTGCGGTGCAAGAGATCACGCGTAACGGATTAGTAATTCTGGACAAATATTTTCTCATAAACTTGGCAAATGCCATTATCTAGGGTTGTCATTGAGTATTTTATCCGTATTGGCTTCCAAAAAAGTGTAGAAATCAATTGATGCTTTCAGCGTTTATTTATCTACCACGCACTCTTAAGGAACCATCCCAGGATTCGTCTGGAGTGATTTTGGAAAACCATGAAAAACTGAAATCGGGATGGCCAGATCCTGGGATCGAACCCGGGTCCTCCCGAATACGAATGCAACGTGTTACCGTTGCGCCACCTCACTCGGTAAAATCGTATTACAAAATGGTTGCTGAATTGTTTAGGCCTACTGTATGTGAATTCGTTTTTAGCGCATGACTCTCAAATATCTGTTCTGAACACAACTTGTTACAGTCACTTAATGAAGCCAGTACAATTCCAAACAGAAAAAAGTTTTTACAATTGTTTGATCACGGATGTAACATTAAAGGGAAATGTATTCTAATTTTAAAATTCTGCATCACACGTCCACACTCATGTATACATCAGCTTTGGTACATTGGTACGTCGAAAATAAAAGTAAACATGGCAGAGATTGAATTTAAAAAATAAAATCCGTGTTGCATTTTTATACAAAGCCGAACACATTTTTTCGTAGTAGAGGTAATCGGATAAACTAATTAATTATGAAAGTGTTTTTCCTGGCTTTCCATCCCTGAATCCTCCCCCGCCCCAACCCCCGCCAACCGTATATCAGCCAACATAAAAAAATAATAACATACACTTTGTTTTAACAGTGAAATTTGTAATAACTATATGAGACTGTGTGTCTGGTGGATTTTTTGGGATATACATTAAACAAATTAAAATGCAGTTTTTAACAAATAGCGTATGCCGTTTATTATGATTATATTCCTCTGTAAACATACATAAAAGTAGTCGTAATCAGATAAGTACTTGTTCATTTCTTGTGTTTACCAGGTGCACTGAAATTGACGCATAACGCCAGGTGAATACAACGCGAATTCGGAGAAAAAAATGTGAATGTACGATGTCTTGCGATACTGAGATATCGCAATACCATTGTTGTGGCCCAGATGTTATGGACAAGAGTTCAAATCCCGAGCCGTTTAAGTCGACGTAACATACATAACTGGACGTAGCGTGGAGCATAATTTAATACGTAGATCCATGTCCTTCCTCTCACAGGGGCTCTGGAGTAGGCAGCAGCCTTAAATGTTAGTTTTATTGTATTTTAAGTTTATGAGCCATTTAACATTCATTCAAATTGTATTATCAACATTTTCTCTTCGACAAAGCATAGGGTATTTTCTTGGTAAACTGCTTGACATAAATAATAATGGAATTTTAAATTAATTTTTCATGGAGAATCATTGCAAGAGAATTATAGGTTAACTTTCATGAATCCTCTTGCAGTTATTCTTCATGAAAAATTAATTAAAAATGCCATTATTATTTATGCCAAGCAGTTTACCAATAATATATCCTATGCTTTGGCGAAGAGAAAATTTTAATAATAAAATTATAATAAATGTTGTGGCTCAAAAACTGAAAATTCAATAAAATGTTCTAACACTTACCCTAGGACATGGGCCCGAGTTTCTCGGATTTCGTGAGAAATATTTTTTAAAACCCATACGAGAACCGATATCGTAAAATTGCTTCGTAACTTTGTTGCAAATTGGTTTTACTACGTAATGTAGTTTTTCGAGACAAACTGTATGAAGATTTTAGCTAATATTTCAGTTAAAAGGAAATTTCGTTATTTAACTAATTAGCTACTATTTTGCTGTCTTCTGTCCCGACAAAATTAGGGCACGTAGTTAATACCAGTCATAACAAAGTTACGGAGCGATTTTACGATATCGGTTCCCGTTTATGTTTTAAAAAATAATTATCGTCAAACATGAAGAAACTCGGGCCCATGCCCTTAAGGGTGTTCAAGTGCGATAAAATCATAATTTTATATCTTTATGAAATAGTGTTAGTTTTGTAGACGATAATTGTGAGCACAGTTTCGTCGTACAAAACGATTTTAGCTTTCATAGTTTTCTCATAACGGTGCGACAAATTCCAAATTTGCTTGATCTGCTGCCATGCAAATAGCGAAAACCATCTGAACTACTTGAATATAATAATTCACGGTGATATTACATCGTATGATCTATGCAATTAAGTATTTAAAAGACCATAACGTAATATTTTGAATTTAAAAAAATTGCAAAGTACAAGAAAAAAGTTGAAAATTCAGTATTTTTTTTAAAGTGCAAAAATAGTTCACGGGATTTTTAAAAAATGTTTTATTACTTAGCCTGTGGCATCTTATTTCACTGTGAATTATTTCACATACATAAGTTAATTGGTTTTCGCTCTTTGCATGGCAGCAGAACATGCAAATTTTGACTTTCACGCACCATTATGAGAAAACTATGCGAATTAAAATTGTTTCGTAAGAGGATACTGTACTCACAAGTTTCGTCTACAAAACTCACTATTTCATATAAGTATAAAATTATGATTTTATCGCACTTGAACACCTTTAATTTAACCGTCTAGCCAAGAATTAAACTAACATGCAAGATTCCCGCAGATATTATTTACTATGGACTTTGGTGAGCATATAATTTTACTGGTGGGAAGTCTGTATGAAGTGCAATGCACGATTCTATCCGAGTTTCACATCCTATATCCAGTTAGTACATTTTGAAGTACGACAGTCTGAAAAGGTAGTTTTTGTGTATGTTTGAGGCTTTGAAACGGTGTTTGTTTAGTGAGCATGGTGTATGTTTCAGAATAATGCGTTCGTATCAAGGTACCGGTAATGCATTTTACAAAAGAGTAGTAGTTATATTTTTAACCTGCTTAAATGTCTGTCTTTAACCAAAATAAACCGAAACCAGTAATTAAAGCATGGCTTGTAACAACATGCAAATTCCGTTGTTTCCAAGAATGACAGACGGACCTTGCCTGGGCCTGGCAGGTATAGTTATACCTGCGAGGTGGTTTTTCTTCAACATGTTTTTATTTTTTATTTGTACCAGATATTATTTTTTTCTTATTATAGACACAAAATGTGACTAAATTTTGATATGAAATTTTTTTTATCTCTCATGGTTTTCGTGTAATGGCTTGTTAAAGTCAAAATTTGTATGTTTCCTTTTTAGTACTACACTAACACCAACTGACATGCCAAACTGAAAAAATTTCACAATGGACAAAGACGTCGCAGGCTACAATTTCACGTAGGCCCTATATGAAAACAAAAAATTAAAACTTTTTTGTATTTAAATAAAAATGCTTAAAATTTAAAATAAAAATTTTAAATATTCAATACATTTTTTAAAATACAAAAATATTTTATTTTGTGTTTTGACATAGCTGAACTTGTAGTCTACAACATCGTTATACACTGTGAATTTTTTTCAGTCTGGTGAGTTGGTTTTAGTGTCGTCCTTAAAACGGAAACATGCAAATGTTGGATTTAACTAGCCATTACGCAAAAACTATGCGAGATAAAATGTTTTCATAAGAGCAAAATTTAGTCACATTTTGTGTCTGAAACAAGAAAAAAAAAGGGGGCCGCGGTGGCCGAATGGTCAGTCACATGTGGGAATCGTGCCGGACGATGCCGTTGGTCAGCGGGTTTTCTCGGGGATCTCCCGTTTCCCCCGCCTCTTTATTCCGGCGCTGCTCCATCCTCACCTCATGTCGCCCCTCACCAACGCTAAAGACTTCGATGTTCAGCGCTGACCATAATATCTCACTCACTCAACAAGAAAAAAATATATCTGGTACATACATAAAAATAAAACGTGGTGATGAAAATTGATGTACACTGCGACCTTAAAATATACATTTTGTTAGAACAACGAACTTTGCGCGTTTCATAAGATGTTTAGCCAACAAAATTATTGTTGGATCAAATGCATACTTTTTTCGCCGTATACGAACATTCATATGGTTGATTATACCTGACTTTTTTCTCTGTATATGTACTGTAGGTTCGACAGGTACTGAGCCACATAGAATATAATTGAAGGTGTAAATTCCTATCCGTGCTGTAGCTCAGGGTCTGAGGTTCGTAGTGCCCTTTGCATGGTCGACGCGCTCTAACGCTTGGTTAGTTACACAGAAATTGTTGACCACTCGCCTTTATGGCTCTCTGTTTAGTGTCGAGGTTGTAGCCTGGAACCCGCGGAGTGGAACAAATACATTTCTACGAGCACACGCGGCCAGGCACACTTACAATAACAGCGGGGATAACAGCGCGGCGGCAAAAACGATAATGTAAACGGTCCGCGACATAAACTATACGACCTGGCGGCGGGAGTAGGCAAAGCAGGGCTGTTTTGTAGAATTATCCCTGCGCCTGTTCTGTCCGCGAAGCAAAAAAACATTTTTTCCTGCTGTATTAAGCATCGGCTTTGCTGGAAGCAAAACTGTTTATGTGCTATCGTGATTCGTACACGGGGTATTGTGTATTAGGCCTAACGGTAATGCTGCACGGCCATATTTAATTTACAGTATTTTCTCTGTTACAAGCGTTGCATATAAACATTTTTGCTATTTCATACTCTAAATGTTAGTCTGCTACACCTCTGTGAATTTCTAGATGATAAATTAATTACTCCTATATTGTCTGATATTTGTTGTAAGATAAGAATGAATGTGTTATTTCTTACGTTTTAACAAATGTCACAATATGGAACTTGTTATCTAACAATATAACAGATGTAATCAACATTTAGGGCATGACGTGTCAAAAATGTTGATACGCATTCAGGAATGCTTGTAGTGGGGAAAATGCTGTAAATTAAATATATATTTGCACAATTGACCGTACTTGATCTAATATTACTAGCATAAATAATGAAACATTTTCATAACTGTTTAATTGCTTAACCGTTTCATAGTTATCTGTAAGAACAATATTACTCAATCATATGGGTATAAAGTTACGCTTGTGTGTGTATATATATAACACACACACACACATATATATATATATATATATATATATATATATATATATATACACGCTATATTGAGTGCACTTGGTGAAGTATTCATCGTGTCTTGACCCTGCCAATATAGTTGGAGTAATTTTCCTTTATTTGATTTTGTATCGCCTTGGTCGGAAAAATTAGCTCGTTCATTCTCGAATCGAGGGATCTGCTGTTCACGCTGTGGCTCGAGCACTCGCCATCAACCATAGCCATCAGGGTTCGATTTCCGACGGGTTCGACGCGAATTTTTCGCATGGTGAAATCGTGCCGGAAGCTGTCCCCGTAGGTCGGCAGGTGTTGTCGGGGTTATCCAGTTTCTCCCCGGCACTTCATTCCGGCTCTGCTCCGTACTTTTCTCATATCAACCCTCGTACTGAAAATCTCGTTGTTGTGGCTCGGCATCAGTCGCCATATTTAATTGTTTTACTTTGAGCTTTAATGAAAATCTGTGCGCTACAGTACAATCAACGCGGTGGACCTCTTAATATATACTTAGGCCGAATTAATACAATACAACAAATTAAGATTATTAAAAAAACAAATTTCTATACTGATTGCGGCTGAAGTAAACTTTAAAAGTTCAACTGCGATGCGTGTACTACAGCGCAAGGTAAATAGAATTCACCCTACAATAAATAGCAAATTTCACATTTATCCTCCAGAGTTAAAAAAGTGAAAATCAAAATAATGCAATAACGTTACTGATGCCGAACTTAAAGGATTGTCCCTACATACATGAGATCTGAGCAAGTGACCGACGGACGTACACTTTGAGCGACAACTGGGCGTGTTCTCATCTGAGAAGACACGTTGAGGGGTGAATACCAAGGAGTGATATTGACCGGTGAGGAGTATCTGTGAGTGTAGAAGAGAACATAAGACGGAAAATACGAAAACACGCTTCGTCTTTAGTCGACTTTATCACAAAAGATTAAGCATTATTAGGTTTTAAGTGAAGAAATGTATTTACAAAGGATGCATCTAGGTTATTAAAAAGTAAATTATTTCTCTAACACAAGAATATGTATTATTAACAAATGTAGTTATATTATAATATTTCTTTGAAATCCTAGTTATTTAATAATATGTTGACATTCCAGTATTAAAACTTCGACTCTAGTAACAAAGTTACTGTTTTTTCTCCGAAAATTGTACTCTCGATGTTATGTTATTCTTTAAGAAATTATAATACATGAAGTGTCTTGAAATTGTGCTAATTTATTAATTAGGTAGGCTCCTTAAGGCCGTTCAAGTGTGAAATTAATAATTTCATTTTAGTACGAAATTATTTCAGTTTTGTAGACGTCACTTAAGATTGTTTTTTCTTCTTATGGAATAAAATTTTGCATGCATAGTATAAATAACGGCATGCCAAAGTAAAAATATGCATGATTACACCCGCATAAACGTAAGGAAAATCATGACTTATTGAAATTAAATACTTTATGCTAAGATTAGATGTCGCGGCCTAATGACCAAAAGTTATAAAAACATTAAAGGACTCATCTTCGTATTTTTTAAAAATGCCGAAAATTATCGCCATCTTGGGTGCACTAAAAAAGAATACCGTTTTATTTCATTCAAATATTTTGTTTTTTATCAATAGTGGCATTCGTCCTGATTACAACGATACCAAGTTTATAGCAATGTGATTTGTCGACTCGTTGTGGTATATGTGTGCAGTAACAAGTACGTGTCCCTTTCTACGACGCGACGATTTCTTACGCTCGCCTTTCTTATGGTGGTAGAGAGCTCAAGCGACGTAACCTATCCCTTCGAGCGCGCATAAGCCTTTATACAGTGTCTGCGACCGTGTTAGCTGTCTATTTACGTGATTCAGAGCATATATCCCGAGTTTCATAAGAATATGAGAGAGTGCTGATCTGCGCTAGTCTTGAAAGCCCTTAATGTGTGGTTGCCTGCCCAGACCTTAGAACGGTGTGCAGAGTTTCGGTCGATATACGTTCATGCGATAGCTGCTAAATTTGCGTTGGTGATGCCTGCTGGGGAACTGCATTCAAATAACGTTACACGAGTGTATATCAAACTCGAGCCAACCAGTAATCATTAAATCTTATTTTCCTCCGGCCGAAAATAGCGGACGTGTTTTCGCGGTCGTTTTTGGGAGTGGGAATCGTAATGCAGAAATGCATTATTTTACATTTGTACTGCAAAGTTATCGTTTCATAGACGTTACTTGTGACTACATTATCCACTTGTAAAAATTTTTAACTCTCACAGTTTTCCCATAGCGACATGACCAAGTCAAAATTTACAAGTTACGGGTACATAGCAATAACAAAAAGCAAGTGACTTATTCGAATGAAATAATTCGCACTGAAATAAGATATTATGTGCCATACACCAAAATATTTAAATACACACAATGAAATTCCTTTGTACTGTTTAAAGAAATCTGAAAATGATTACAGTTTACTTCATTTATGACAATTTAAAAAATGCAAAAGACTTTGTTGTGCGTTTTTAAATGTTTTAGCATATTGTCCATAATATATAATTCCAGTGTAAATTATTTCATTCAAGTAAGTCACTTTGTTTTTTCTTATTACTATGTTCCCGTAACTTGCAAATTCTGACTTTGAAATGCCGCCACGGAAAAACTATGAGAGCTATCGCGTCTACCGCAAGATACTGAAACGGCGTGCATTGGTACCGTACCTGACACTTTCAGTGGTGACCACATATTTTTATTGGTGATAAGTTTTAAGAAAATTCCATAGCAGGTTTGTAGAGTAGTTTCACACTAATCCCGTCAGTAGAGTTTCTGATATAGCAAGTTGAAAAAAAACTCTTTTGTGCCATTTTGAGGGTCTCTAAAGTTATTTTTCTTAATAGACGCGATGCTTTAATACCTACTATCCGCCGTCGATTGAAATGTATTTTCTTTTAGTACATAGACACAACGAGCATATGTGGGACAGTTTCGTAGGGCGTGGTAGGAAAGGCCCCTAAGAAAATGTTTACGCATTTACAATACAGTACGTATTTATCTTTAATATTGTGCCGTAAAATGATAGGGCCACCACGGAATATCTCATAGAGGCGAGCTATCGGCGAAAAGACGGCACGCTAGGTCAGTGACTTGCGCGTAAAGGCTATAATGAGGCGTTATGTGTGTGCTGTGCCGACCTTAAACCCTTCCCACTTGTAGGCTACGAACGCTGAATATACGCCCTTTCAGGTAGCCAAAATTTCTTCAATTCACTTTAAAAACCAGTGATTCAGAGTTGCAGTCGCGCTCATCCTTTCCCAAATGTCGTTTAGCAACAGGCGAGAAGAATGGTTTCAGTTTGCAACTCGGCGCGTGTAATTCCCATGACTGCAGGCACTGTGGTCGAGAATTCCTCCCCCCACCTCCTTTTTCCAACATCCTTGCGAACGCTTACCGTTGCCGCCCTTGCGACGCAATCCCACGCTCAATTACGCCCGGACGAAACCGTCGGGCGAGAAGGCATTAACATTCGCAGAGTTGATAGCGTACCGCGAAGAGTAGATTGTCTTGAGGTTGTTCCGAGTATCCGCTAAGATAGTGGTGTATCTGGCCCTTGTCTGGGTTCTACATTCTTAGAAACAAAAGATCTCTGAAGCCCCGTTTATACTGGCAGTAACATTGCAAGCAACACGTGTTTTCAACAAAGTTATTACAATAAGTAACAAATGTTGCGAAAATGCTTCAGAATCATTGGCGACAACATATTTTTAACATTGTTTCCAACATTCCGGCATTAACTTCCTTACGGTAATATTTACAAGTAAATGCTGTAAGACAGTTTTTTTTTTTAATTTTACTATTCATAGAAAGCTTGTTATCACAATAATAAACAAATTGCCATAGAGATCTTAACACTACTTGAACAGTGTAACCACTCTTACACCTATTATTATATGAAAATATTAAATGTGTATTTTAATTTACCTACTTAACATTATCAACCTTTTGTGGGAAATATTATTTATGAACATACGTTTTGAATTTTAGAAACATGTTACTAACTTTGTCACCAACATTGCGGATAACATTATTTTTCCGACCCATTTCATACCAAAGGATACTGCTAGCAATGTTATGAGCAAAGTTTTTCCAGTGTTATCGAAATCCATTCATCATTTTTAAATTAGGCTAGTTTGTTACAAACATTGACGGTGTTTTCAACAATGTTAATAGCACATTTGACATCAGAATTGGTATAGTGTTCCATAGTTTATAATTTGTTCATAACATTTTTGTAACCAACGTTTGGTATTAACATTGTTGCTTCTATTTTTCGGTGGGTTGAAGATATTCGCAACAGTATTTTTAATGATCATGTACTAGTGGCATTCCTTCATTTCCCGAAGTGTGTTTTCTTTTCGTACGTTGTTACAATGGGCACGTGTGGAATAGTTTCGTATAAAACAACATATTTTCTTGTAAGTTTCAATGGGTTTGAAGCGCGTTATATACGGTGCATGATTTGAGAGATCGTGGTATATAATTCAGTGCTAAAAGCGTCAGTTCAGAATTGTAGGTTTCTCGAAGCCAATTTGCAAAAATTAAAAAAACAGTAATCCTAGACAATAGTTTTTGCCAACTTTCTGAGCAAAAATTTTTCTCGCTTAACGTATATCTGAAAAACACTCTCTGACGCCGAAGTCTCGTACATATAGGGCCGTAGTTATAAACGTCCTTCGAAGGCTTGCTGGCAAGCCCCTGGCCATTATTCGCGCAGCAGTTCGCTGGCGGTCTTCCACCCTTCCTACACTATAGTTGTCTGCCGATGGATCGCCAGGAGATCGCCGGCTGAAAGGGAGTTGGATGGTTCTCCTTCATAAAATTTGGCAACACAGCCTCATTTTTAGCAGCGAACATAGACTCAAGTGCTCAAAGACCACTGTTATGAACACACCTAACTTTAAAAAATAAAATCGTTTCGATTTTGTTTTCCTTGTCTGTAAACAATTTTGCTGTCTTTGTAGTGGGACACACGTGAGATATTCGAAGTGATTGAAGGAAGTCGCGGAAAAGTTTGACTATGGAAGGTAAAAATTCGACAGTGCGATACACTCCTAAAGAAAAAGCAATTTTTTGACGTGATAAAAAATACAAAAACATAACTACAAATAAGAAAACTGACTCCGTGTCCAACTACAACAAAAGGAAATGTGGAAGAAAATCACTGCAGAATGTAATGCTTGCGATGTATCGCGCAGAGATGAACTGCAGTTGAAAAGGGATCTTCCATGTCCCTAATATATATTTTGGGTAGTCGCGCATGTCTTTGATCATCTATTTATTCATAATAGTTGACAACTTCGTCCACGTGCCGCATGAATTCGTTAAAATTCCTCGCCATTTATCATAACTAGTCTCTACAGAACAGCTGGTGATTCGCCGAATGAGGTCTGGCCGTCATTCACCTGCAATCTCCCAAAAAGTGGAAACTTGGTGGCGAATGGTTGTTCGCCGGCTATCCGCCGCTCTCTGAAAGAGGTCTATAATGTGCAAAACACCAGATTTGGGTGGAGGGAGATTGGTTGTACTTCGAAAGACGTTTATAATTACGGGCCTTA
>PNEQ01068434.1:6920-24864 GCA_003012365.1 Medauroidea extradentata | reverse complement strand
ATTTTCGAAATTTTGGAAAATTTTGGTAATTTGACACTCAAGGTCAAGGTCAGGGTCAAGGTTAAAGGTCACGGTTAAAGGTCAAGGTCATCCAACATGGTGGCCGGGGACGTGTCGTCACAACATGGCGGGGGGCACCACACTTGGGCGGGCACCACACACCGAATCCATGTCCCAGAACCGGCCAAATCATACTACTACTTTGAGTTAATACATTTATTATTTTTTTAACTTAGTTAACACGACGTGGAAACTAAAATCAAACATTACAATTATGAGTGAAGGTAATAGCTTATTGAAAATGGTAAAAAAAATAAAAAAATAAAAAATAAAAAATAAAAAAAAAAGTTTTCCATACAAAACTAGAATGATAAACACAACTACATACGATGAAGTTACTGTACACCTGTTGCTGAGTTGTTTTTATTTCTTCGCGTATTTCTAACTGCACAGAATAAAAAGTAAAGAAAGACCGCCAAAACCTTTTGTAATAAATATTCAAAAAGTTTGAATGCCTAGAAAATTTGTTTATGTATAAATCTGTTCACGTATTTGGTGAAGCAAACATATCTAATTTTTCTCTGTAGGCCTACATGACATTTCGATTAATGCTACGATTGGTGGCATTGACATTTTTATTATCTTTATCTACACATTTCTGAAAAAGTTCCAAGAATTTACTACCAAATTATATGTCTAGATACATATGTAACATATATATCCATACTTGCTACTGATGTAAGCTGACACCAACTCTGAATTCACTTACATCATAATACCGGCAGATAATTTGTAAGATAATGTAATAAAATTTAGACATACACGATACATTAAATGAGTCATTGAGTACATTAAATAAGTACAGTACTCACAAGGCTTCACAAGAGTTTCAAACCGTTTGAGATTTACACTACAATAAAAAAATATATATATGTATGTCTATATGTATGTATGTATGTATGTATGTATGTATATATATAGTGTTATGATTAATAACTTACAATATTTTATTCCGAAACCTTACTGCGCTGTGTAATCCTAAATATATACTACGATCAGCATACGAAATTATAAACACTGAACTTCATCACTAAACATTTTGCTGTAAATTTTATCTTGGTAAATTATATGATAATAAATATTAAATTAACTTCTTTTAATACGACGTGTTATGTAAGATCATTATAAATGTTAGGGCCAAGATTTTGCAGCTTTAATTACATGACACGCATGCTTTTTACATAGGACTATGAAATCGAGTTAGATTCTGCGTTAAATATTTAATTTAATTATATTTATTAAATAACAACAATCCGGTGTTAATTAATTTCTTATATTAGATATCCGGTACATATTCTACAAAAGAAAAAATATTTTCATAAGCCATGTAACATCAGTCGCGAGCAGCAGAATGTTATCTCACTCACAAAAGATTTGATAATGTACAGCTACCAATCGTACAAAATATTCCACTATCCGTACCTAATGCCTACGTATCATCCTTTTTATAATGATTTCTAAGTTACTTAAATTCAACCGGGGATCGCCGTTAACGTAGCGGTTAAGGCTATTGCCTTCACCAAGTAGGCCAGGGTTTGATTCCCGGCGGAGTACATTAGGATTTTCGTTTGCGAGAAACGTACCAGATGATGCCTTCGATTGGATATTTCCTCAAGAAAATCCTGTTTCCCTTCACGAGCGTGAAAACCTAGCTATTAAACGTTGGCCAAGTTAAATTTATTTCAAATTTTACCACTAGAATGTTACATTACTGTGTGCGAAATGCTTGTGCATTATTACGAAAAAATACTAAAATGAGTGAACTTCTGTTTGTTAAAAAAAATACTATTCAGTATTATCAATCCAAGCGCTTTATTTGTTCTACCGCGCTTTCTTTGATCGAGTTGCAAGACATGAAATTAATATTTATTATTGTGACAATTGTGTCTTAGACAGTGCCTGATACGTTAAACGAAAATCTTATAGCAGGTCTCAAAATGTCATAGCTTGCTTTTTTTTAACTTTACACTACACAACGTTTATTTTAAGCTAAATAGGTCAATCTGAACTATGTAAGTATCAAAACCGCTGGGCAATAATTTGTCTTTCCATGCATCAAGTAAGCTGGCCCTCTTATAGTATCTTACTGGCTTTAAATAAAACTAATACGAATAACATGTTAACTTACGAATTAATTTTTATGAAAACATAACACATTACTTAAAATGAACAACTAATTAACTGATCTTCCAACTCCTCTTAATCCTCCATCGTGATGAAGTATTACACTAAAAGAGAAAAATTTTAAATTCATTCAAACGAATAGTATGTTTTACTTACAGGAATGTGTCTTTCGTGTGTTGAAATATACTTGGACTGTTCGTATGTTTCAATATTTGTAGGAACAAACTATAGATTGCAATTAAGAATAAATTTTATCTGTTAACAGTTATTGTCTATAATGAAATACCTTTTATGTTTATGAAATAGCTACCAGACACTGCAATTAAAATAATTCTTTAATTTATAGTTAAGATTTATTTAATAATTTTCCGTAAAAATTTAAGAAAGTTAATATTTTTTTTTTAACTTGCATAAACTATATATACCTGCCGCAGAGTTGTGTGTGCTATGCACTTCCGCAGCCGAGCACGACCCTAGTCTCTCTCTGCAAGCTCCGCTAAGCTTCAGTCCTGCCCTCCTAGGAGAGGCTAGCGCGGGGCGAGATTTCTTCTCCCGGGGTCCCGGCTTGTAATGAAAATGTATTCGCGCTGCGTACATAATCCCATTGTTGCTTACCGTATAATTTATGAGGCGAGAGGTGCGTGCAGTTAACCCACGGTTAATACCAATTCCCGTTTCGCGCCTCGCAGCCGCCGACATCAAAGTGACTCGCCGAAAAGGCAGGACCGCCGCGGAAGACACGACCAACTCCTCCCAGCACACTTATGTCGTCGTCGAGGCGAGGCGTGTAGGTTGGCTGCACTGTGGGAGCAGCGGTGTGACGTCTCCAAGTAAATGTCTACACATAATAGAGTACTTACCGTCTGGCCTCACTTTCCTATTACTTTAATTACTTCGTCAATACACAATACACGCGTCAAGTTTGAAAGTAACGACAGTTAAACAACGATACAAATCTCTCTGCTCGAAACGAAAATACTGTGCTATAAATCGCTACATACTTCCCATAACATGCATATCACACAAATATCCCTAAAAATAAGCCCAAAGTGTTGAATCATTTACCATATATCAAAACCTTTTACAGAGAAAAATCAACACCATATATTGGCATAACTTCAGTTCACTTTACTTAAGGTCTAATACATGTATACGGTTTTCCACAGTAGACACTCAAGACATTCCATTTTTTATAAAATCACCATTCTGCATTGTATAATTATTCTTAAAACACTATTCAGACTCGTTCTCGACAAACGACCGTCTTGATTTTGACTTATATTTCCAGTTTATCGAAAACGTTACGTCATAACTGATTGACTGTAGCTTTGCCGATTCTATTGTGTACAACTCCGTATAAAGACGTGTTGTGTAGCTGCCTTAACAGCTACCAAGTAATCTGACACTACTTCAGTGAGGTACACTTTGGACCACGGTGAGTTCTACTAACTCAAGATCTTTGAAGATCTATTGCAATGACAGTTTTTTGGAGAATGGACATGTTTGTGGACATATGCAACACACAGACAATTCACACTTATTTTGACTCAACGTCAACTCAACATTGTCCACTGCTTCGGCAAAAGAAGAAACGCAAAGGTTATAACTACAAGCTTCTTTCACAAGTACACTCCTATAAAAGCTAATATTTTTCCGTGTATTAACTTTTATTAACAAATTATAAATTATAAATTTTCGAAAGGATATCCTAAAAATTAGTGAAGATATTTTGGTGGACGATACCCAGGTGTTGCCCGTACAATTTTTTTTATAAGGGAAATTATGTGCAACAACCATACTTTAGATATTTAAAATGATACACCTTCTCTTAAAGACATTGTTTTTTTCGATTACGTTTTGCATAATTGTGTAAAGGTACTTGAGAACATTTCCCGTCTAATTGAAAAGAATAGTGTTTTGATTACACAACAAACAAAATAGTAACAGTTTTAGGTGTTTGTGCATTGCATGTACATAGTTAAATAGTGTTAAGGATGAATTTCAGACATCCTTGTATCAAAACACACGACATCTACAAGTATAAATAATTTATAAAAATATATGTTTTCATTTCAATGCCTACAGATAAACAACAATATTAACAATTTGAATTATTATACAAAAAGTAATCACAACTCAGGTTCACGTATCAGTAATCATTTCGCGTGAACCAAAATAGGTTATGTAAGTTACATATTTCGTACGTTATGGATTGTACTAGAGTATGAGGGGAAAATGTGAGCTAAGCAAGGCTATCGCTCTTAAGGGCGCGGTTCACCTCAGTTTTCAACGTCATTTTATATTTTTATATTTGTCCCAGATATTTTTTTCTTATTTTGGACATAAATTGTGATTAAATCTTCCTCTCAGAAAATTTTTGTATCGCTTATAGTTTTAGCGTAATGAGACGTAAACATCAAAATTTGGACTTTACCGTTTTATGCACGCCACTAAAACCAACTGACATACGAAACCGAAAAAATTCACAGTGTACAACAATGTTGTAGGCTATGATTTGTCATATATATGAAAAAAAAAAAAATAAATTGTTGAAAATTTTAAATTTTCATTTTAAAAATTATCTTAATTTTTTTTTATTAAATACAAAAAATTTTAATTTTTGGAGGAAGATTTAATTACATTTTATGTCAAAAATAAGAAAAAAATATATCTGGTACAAATATAAAGAAAAAGACGTTGAAAACAGGTGAACCGCACTCTGTACGTTGACAGTGCTGAAACGGCTCAGAGTTCACATCTTGTAATTTATTATATACGCGTACGCGTACATCACTCACATAACATTTGTACATTATGTTGCCAAATTACATGTTAATATTTAGGAGAAACTTTCCTCGCTCCTGAAGAACAATAAATATTTTACGAACATAGGTCCATAAATGCACAGTTCCTGTATTACAGATCATATGACTTAAAGAGTATATAGCATACGAGCTGAATCATGTTACTGTGGAATGCTACATCGGACAATGCCTACCGTCCAATTAAATACGACTTATCTGGTATATAGATGCCCATAATATCTGCAATGACACTCCACAGTACGAGGATCCAGCCAGCACGCTAATATGTACTATAACAACATGAACTGTGAACTGTAGAATAGAAATGGTGCATGTTCTGACCTATGTTCATATACAACATTTTCCTTCCTCTAGAGCTAAGCATTGTTCCCCCTAAATGACGACATTCAATTTGGCAACATCTTTATATCTGTCCTTGAATAGCTGTTTTTATTTTCAATTTATATGGCGTGAAAACGGGACAAGCTACTCGGTTTAGTGTGTGTAGTGAAAAGTGGCCGTGAGATTTTACAGTCAACGACATCTCTTATGATTTACCACATTTTGCCTCTTTTTTCCAAAATGCCTCGTTATAATTAAGTAATATGAAATAATCAGAAATTATTAAACACACACTAAACTTCAGGTCAATATGAAACAAACATTTCTGCTATAAATCTTTCAGATGTTATATTTTCTTTAACAGACTTCATAGAAATGTATCCTAATTTTTGCCTTATTTTAGTGATTTGACTAGTAAAACTTTTGAATTGGTTTCATGAACGTGCCCGTTATGATAGGCAAAATGCAGTTTTAAAATAATGAAAATAAATTTACTAAAACACAGTACGCGTGCCTGCATGGCCGACTTGTGTATAAATACGTAAATGTAGTTGCATGGTTGAAGCTTTTTTTTTTTTTTTTTGCGATTGTTGGTTGATCATGGAGCTGCATACAATATAATCACAGCAAACCATTTATTTATTACAAACGTATAGGGTACATCACTTGCTTGACTTAATGTTGTATCTACGTACACTACCGTTTCACTTAGTATTGTAACACTCAGTTTCGCATTTCAGCCGTGTAACTTAATTTATTACAACCACGATAATTAGAGAAAATATTTACGCAGTCACAAACTGTCTTGACAGAACACATCTCGATTAAACATATATGCATTTAGTTGCAGCATTCTTTGGTATAACGACCATGTATTTTCCTGTTGCTAAGTAAAAACAAAGTAGTGGAAGGCAAGAAACTTACTTTACCGTTTTAATGGACGAGTAAGTCAATCTCACCGTCTACGGTAACATAACCTAGAACTCTCTGCAAGAAACTCTATTGTCATCAACGTATTTTCTGCACCTAATACAAGTATATTTGCAGGCACAGCTATGAAACTGTGAGCAATTTACGTTCAGTTTTCTACATAAGGAATTGAAACGTTAAGGCACATCCGAAACGCAAAATTTGTCACTGACGCAAGTATAATTCTAAGTCTCTTCTACGGAAAGTTTCTTTCAGACATAAAAATGTCAGCTATTAGTGAGTTATTTGTACACAAAAATTAAATTGCAACCAACTAGACAAAATTATTTTTCATTAAAACATTGTTTTTATCAAGTCATGTATAACTTCTTTCCTTGCAGATTCGTACCCAAATGTTAAGTGTGTGTGTGAGAGAGAGAGAGAGAGAGAGAGAGAAAGAGAGAGAGAGAAAGAGAGAGAGAAAGAGAGAGAGACATTTGAAAGTTACATTCATAGGAAAACCAGTTACATGTGTTAAAAAAAGATGAAAATCGAAAGAAAATATCTTCTGGTCTCAACGATACCTATCGCCACTTTTGAACGCTAGTGTAGGTTATTTTATAATATTCTACAATCGTGACGACTTGAGCGGATCTTCCACCACAGTGACAATTCCGTACCCTTTTGTAGTTCTGTGCCATGTTCAGGAAATTAATTACATTTACGTTTTCTGACAAGACCAATTAGCTAAAGTCTCGATACGTGTTCCACTTTACCCTTTGATCCGAAAAACGAAATCCAGTGCATGCTTGTTGTATTTTAAAAAAATTCAATGTAAGGCAGAAGAAACTAAATGAAATATAAATATATTTATTTTGCATAGTATTTCGAGACTTTTTAACCCCACGTTAAAAAAAAAAAAAAGAATGACTTATATATCCAATTCGATAAAGAACGACATAAATTGTTTATTGTCCAAATTAAAGCTGCATTAAAAGTAAAGACGGTTTTATACCTCTGCTTTAACTAATTTCCTTCACTTTAATTCTATTATTTAATGTTATGTGCCACACGTTGACGTCATGTCAGCGGCGATTTTACATTTCATTTTTGTTTAATATTTTGAATTTCTTAAATTTTCGTTTCCGACGTGTGTGCGCACGTGTATATTGTGTTTGTATTTCTATTCAAATTTTCTACAACCGAAAATAATTTTGCTTATAATATTAATACAAGTAATACCCAATAAGAAAGTTCTCTAAGCAAGTTTAACTATAGTAAAAATGAATATTCATAGTGTTTAAAAAATAAAACCAAACTTACAAGAAAATTAGTTTTCTGTCGTGAAGGATACGCAGATAATTCTAAAATAACATTACTAATTACATAGTTTACTGTATATGGTTAAAACCTGCGTGGTAAACTTTCAGGCGGTCGCTTCAATGTTCATTGAACACTGTTAATTTAATCGTAATAAAGTAAGTATTCTATTCAATAAAATGAATTTAAGTGACTGATAAGCGTAACCAATAAAACATGTGAAAAGTCGTAAGTCTAAGTTTATACGGGCTTATGTTTGTTTAGTGATATACCAGCCAAGTGTTATTTACCTACTCAAGACCAATCCCGTGACAGCTTGGTTCTTAGTTTATAAGAGCTGTTGACGATAAGGGGTGAACTTAAAAAAAAAGTGTGGAAAAATTATTCCTTGTTCAATTAGCATAAGAAACCGTTGCTTTGTGAACAGAAGGGTGAGGCACCTGTAAGGTTACTCCTACCCAAGGGGCAGGAGGAAAAGCCTCTCACAGCTGCGCCACTATGCGTTTTGGAGCTGATTGTTCATCTATTTGATATTGTGGTCCAGTGCGAGAATGACCAGCACGATTTACCTTATTGATAAGGAAAAACTCAAAGTAACTTGGCTGCCTCGGGTCTTTCTGAGGAGCAGAGCGAGGGCATCGATGAACTCAGAAGTAAAATGGCCGTCGTAGTAACATTTCCGCTTAGGGATGAGGCGTCCGTCCAAGAAAAGGTCAGACAAAGAGGAAGATTTGTTAATAGTGCAGCTGTTAAGGTGACTGATGGTGCACTTTATGAGAAAAGCATGACGTTTCTATAGTAGCTAGTATTAACCCTAGTATATGAATTTAGATGTAGAGGAATGTTGGATTTTATCCCTGTATTCAGTGAGAGATCAAATTAAATTTGGCTGTCATTTCAAGGTAGCTCATGTACAGATATTCATAAGTCAAGAACAAAGTGCAGGACAGCATAAAACAAATTTTATTTATTTACAAATAAATGTGGGGATGATATTTATTAGTGACACCGAATGAAGATATTGAAGATTAGAGAATGGCAATTAGTTTACTGTTAAGGTCAAAATCAACATATGTGCAAATAACTAGCATGCCTCATTTACTAGTAAGCATGTAAAATATATACAAAATTTAAATTCCATAGCACATAACACATATAACTAACCAAATCAACAATCTCCAGAACATAAGCACAGCAAAGTGCATTTTGAGCAGCTTTAGCACATTTACAGTGTCCAGCACACTCTTTCTTACAGCTTCAGCGTATCAGTTCATGCCTCGGGTAGAGTAGTCCAAAGAGGCTGTCATCCTATTGACTCCTTCGGCCATCCCCAGTCAGAAGGCTGTGACATATCTGTATCCAGGGATAATGCCTGTTTTCAACAATTGGCCTGGTAGCAAGTGCGTTTTATGTACTGCTTGAGTGCTGCCTGGGTAGGAGGGATATGTTCTATTGTTCTGGATCTCTGAGTGAAGAGTTGTTTCCTGACAGCATTAACCTCCATGATTTCACTGGTTCTGTCGTATATTAGCACAACAAATCGTTCCAGCAATAACATTGATTCTTGACTAATCTCACTTGGCATGGATAGGAGTTCATGGAAAGCATTATTCACTTGTGGGATACTCATCCCTGGCAGATTTCTTTCCTGCACCAGTGAATGTGGAGACAGTATCACAGCCAGTGAAAGCATGAAAGACTGACTGAGTACAACATTGTGTCGGATCCATCATAGAAACCATTTCATGAATAGGTATGCAACGAAAGCTGGCCCCAACACCACAGGCAATCCACAACTCATCAGGAGATATTTGGCTAAATGATGCCCCAGCTACTACCACAACATCAATGCCCACAGTGCGGATGGTCACCGTCCTGCATCCCTATGTACAGCATCTGCCCCATACAAAAGTCCTCGAGTATCGCCCTCCTCTTGCGAACACGGTACTATGTGAGCCAATTCCGACTCAGCAGGAAAGCAGAGAACACCACTTCCATATGTTGCACAAAGTTCCTTGCTCTCTCCAAATGGATTATTAATCAATTCATGCGATAGGAAACCAAATAATTCAGTTTTGTTGTCACTGTTTCTAAGAAATGCCTTCCAGTTTTTGGGTATCAAAGTAGAAGCAGCTACCCTTTTCTTACCACCTGTTCCCCTCTGCTCCCTTATTCCAACTTTCAAACTGTCAGGGCGGCAAACATCCCAAATCAGATCAATGCGCCTACTCTTCTCGAGGTGAGCAGTAATGTATGGAGCAAAAACCTTTTTGCGCATAGTCGTCAAACTTTTTTTATATTTTATTATTTAGCATTTGAACCACAGCTGCACCATCGAAAATTGTCGCATCAACTGTAAGTGCAGTATTGTTTTCGGAAAAGCCTGCTTCCAGGCACTTAAGTAGGTCTGCATTAGTGCAAGTCCGCAACCTCCCTCCACTTGAAAGAGCAGGTGGTGCTGCCTGGTGCTCGTGGGCGAAATAATTTTCAATATTTCCATCCCGAGCTTTACATGAGATAAAAAGTCTTGAAAATAAACTGCAATTACTCTTAGTGTTGCTAGGTGTTCCTTTCCTTTCAACTTAACTTTGATAGATGGTCTACTGAACAGTGGAAAATTATTCCTTGAGATGGTGTCTATGATAGGTATTGTGCAGTTTTCAAGCCATTTTGTGAAAAGGTTTTTTTTACTATGCTTCACCAATGGTTTCAGCCCTTCTCACTGTATGTCACTTGTGTGTCCAATACATCCTTCGTGTCAATTACCAATATATCATTACTATGTTCTAGAAATGGATTTCCAATCTCTTCAAAAACAGTGGTAAGTTTCTTAACATTCTTCAGGAAATCCTCTTGTACTATGAGCTTCTGATCATGGTGAAGATGTTCTGCTTTATCAGTGCAAGCACTCTTGTGTTTACTTATTGCCTGTTTTTATAACTCTGTACTGATTCTCGCTGAAATCCAACATCTCAGTGCTCCTGGATTGCCTGTCAAGCCAATAGCTCCACTAATATCTTTCACCAGTGCATTGTTCTACTTATGGCAATGATCTAGTGCAATGGCAGAAAATTTGCTGCTGCTTTTTTTGAACCACGAATTTCCCACATCTGAATTCTGCAAGAAGAGTTGGGTGTTTACCTGCAAGAGTCATCACATCACACTTGTTTACTGCAAGCTATTTTGAGTAGTGTGTATTATCTAGACCGAAAAGCCAGGGCATGATCTGTGTCAGCGATTCCACGTATAGCTGAAAGTTCCCTTCACAAATTGATCTGATATACCGCAGCAAGAGAAGCTCCATTGAGAAAGTCTTTAGCCAATAGTCAAAGTGGACACTGGTCTTTGCTTGTTTTTGACACCATTCCACATAAGTTGTTTGCACACCACTATCACAGAGTAGACATTCTTCGGTGTAAGCTTTTCGAGAAGAAGATGCAAATTGGCAGCTGTAACCTGATGTGCATCGCATGCCTTCTTGACATGTTTCGCACTTATTAGAGAACATGCTGTTCAGAACTTTCAATGTCAGCTAGTACCAGGGCATTCGTACAACCACTTCCTTCCAGCCACTTTCCCAGCAATTTCAAGATGACCATTTCAATGCGTAAGTCATCGAACATGATGAAAAAGTGGTCTTATCCATAAGTGGCTGGCTATGTCCACTGAATTTCCTTCGTGAGGGCATAAAGTGGCTGATCTGCAGCCAGAACAGGAATTTGACCAGGATTTATATGCTGAACTGCTTTCTTCACAATGTCCATAGAATGCTAATCATTGCCACTGAGTGTGCATTGTCTGGAAAGAGAGGCAAGAGTGCATCGATGGTGGGATAACAGATTTTTGCAAATCAGCATGATAGGCAGACTATGCTATCCAGCCACCTATGGTTGTTGTTTCAACAGCTGTCTTGACTTTGCTTAGCAATGGAAACTCATCTTCTGTAGCAGCTGCAGAAAACTGGAATTCAGAAGTTCTTACTTATCCTTCCACAGCCGGCGCACAGAAGATCGTTTTGAAGGCAGCAAGTGGTACAATCGTTTAGGCTGAAGTTAGAGGTGTTACTGTTTTGGTGGAAGAAACTTCGTTACTGATCACTGCTATACTGCAATCAGTTCCTATATTTGTGTGCGTTGGGTGCTGCATTAATGAAATTCCAGTACCATGGAAGGACTTGTGTACTGTTGCAGAAGTGAGATTGTGGCCAATGTTATCAATAGCTGATGTAAACAGTTCATAAAGCAACTCTGGTGAGATGTAGTTGCAACAACCTGTCCCATCTTAATCCCATTAATTAATATGTTATGTTTGGATTGATGTGTCATTTTATGGATTTGGTCTTGTTGTTTTGTCCAATTCTGTTTCGATTCCGCTAATATTAACTATATATTTTGTTTACAGAAGTGGTACAACGACGCATCTAAGAATCAACAATAGTTTGAAACTCATATTTTAAAAAATTTTAGGGAATCGTTTTACTTGTCAGTTCTTTAATTTTTAATTTAAGTTTTATTTGTATCATTTCAAACTTTACTACCTTTATAATTATTGTAAATATAAAAGCAACTAAAATGTTTAAAAAGTATTGCAGTATTTGTTATAAAACATATGTGATCTTTGAACGTTTATTGCAATGGGTTCATATAATGAACATCAAAGTTTTTTGGACATACGACGTTTCGGAAGAATATTGCCGTATTGCAGAAAACCCACAATAAAAAAAAAAAAAAGCATGAAGAGCCAGTAAGCTGTAGTCAACACACATAAAACATACAGATAATTCCTGAAAGGAATTTAGTCATATCCCAGATGACGACACAAGTACAAGAACGTATATAAACAACACAAAATTAATTCCTAAGTGGAATGTGGAAGTCTTGAGAAACCTACTATAATCCGTTTGTTTTTTGTCTTTGTTGTGCCATGCTTGTGTTCATATCCATTCGTGTTTCTCGTTATTTGCGTTGTCGTCGTCGTTCATCCATTTGGTGCCTTTTGCGCGCATCCCATTTTTGTTGGTTTTTATTACTTTTTAGTCTGTCTTTTGTTGATTTTTTTTGTGTCGTCCTTCTCCAGCCGACTATATTCCACTTAGGAATTAATTTTGTGTTATTTATATAAGTTTTTGTACTTGCGTCGTCTTCTGGGATGTGACTACATTCCTTTCAGGAATTGTCTGTATGTTTTATGTCTGTTGACTACAGCTTACTGGCTTTTCTTAGTTTGTTTTTTTGTTTTATTGTGGTTTTTTCTGCAATACGGCAACATTCGCCCGCAATGGCATATGTCCAAAAAACTTTGATGTTCATAAAACTTATATTTTAATACAGATAGATAGTTAAATTATAACTAATACATGTAATAATATTTTAATGCACCATGTATTTCAATTTAATAATTTAATAAACAGTATAATATGAACAAAGTTGTATGACCAACAATATTCACAGTATAAAATTCAAATTTGCTGAAACTAATATGTGTACAGGGCCTATATACAAATGCATACACACAATGATCATATATTTGTTACGATTAAAACACGTGCTAAACACTTGGTTGAAAGAAATGGCAATACAGAATTGTAGATATTAAGTACATGTGCACAGCATCAGGTCCAGGTTACCATTTTGTTGCAGGACAATCGGATTTACAAACATGTGCCACAACGTAAGTCGACTGAATAAATAAAATAGTAACATTCCATTATATGTCTATGAAATTATCTCACCAATGGTAAAGAGCTCATTATTTTTAAATAGCTTGTCAGATTTTCATCAAATACAGCAAATGCCATCCCGATGAAACTAGTTTTCAATGAAAAAAATATTGAAATAGGTCTAGCCGTTTGGAAGCTACGGAGTCACAGACAGACATAGTTGTCAAACGTATAACACCACTACTTGTTGTTGGGGGTTAAAAAAGGACTGCCTGTATAGATTTTAAAAAGTGCAACTCTTACATGACCAGACTATATTCTAGGTTAGTCTGAACAGTGTGTGTTAATTTTGCGTGGTGATCCAGTATGTAAAACGTAAGTGTTTTCAATTTGTCTGTTTAGAGAATTATAGTGGAAGTCATGCTATCCTGAAAATCTAATGTGAAATTCGTGTCTTTAAATATACAATTAAAATACTTTTTAGTAACAAGCAATTATACTCTTGAGTAGTGTCACAACAATAAAACACAATTTTTTTTTACTTAATGGAATGAAATTTTAAATCCAATTTTCAGGTAGGACCACCCCAAAACAGTTAACTTACGGACAAATTCAAAACATATGTTCGACTAACTTTCTGATACACACTCAGTCCTGACTCATCCTGTAGATATATCTTGTATTGCGCGTGTGGATGATGTCGACGAGGCGAAGGACGGGGCAGTGGGCGAGACGACACGTGTAACACGAACACTAAGAAACTTAATAAGAGCCGGAACGAAGAATGGAGCGAGAGCCAAGAGTAAATACAGTCTTTCAACGGAGGGGATTGAGGTGCGCGCGGTCCAGACCAGCTCACGACGCTTTGATCTGTAGTCCTCTACAGTCCTGCTTCCCCTTCCTTCGCGGCATTATCCAGGATTGCCCGCCGTGTACGTGGAAAATCCGCACGCGCCCGGCCCCAGATGGAAACTCAAGACAGGGAAGTGGTCTGTGATCCCATCAGCCGCGGAAGAACTAGAGAGGATTGCTGAAGAAGCATACGTGGTACGGTTGCCGTGACATTCATCTCGTGTGCTCGGCTCAGTAACGTACTTTTCATTACACTCCTCTAAAGAACCTCTTGGATGACTGGATGGCGACTCAGAGGTGCTATTTAGTCCTTAGTATTTAAATTCCGCAAGGTGGCTCTGTCCCGATTTCTGCTGATCATTTCGTTGGAAATTATTTATATGCTGCTGTATGTCGTAAACAAATTTTGCGCTTGGCACCGCTCACTTATTCTCTCTACCAGAAGACGTTACGATATTAATCGAACTTTATGTTAATAGTAACGCACTTTTCTCACATTGCGCTTTTACACGCTGTTTACGTCTTAACTGCTTCACCTTGATAGTAAACACAACAAATAAAATATATAGATTGTCCACAAATTATCTTAAAAATCTAGGCTGTAATAACATTCAACCTAGAGGAGATAATAACAGTTTTCAACACGCGACAATATAACTCGTGAAGTTTTGTTGCGCTCAGGGTGACGAAGATTTGACGAAAAATATGGACGGTACATGGGAAAGCGCAATGTGTAAGATGGTTCATAGAAACGAAGTCCTATACCCAAGTGCAAAGAAACTTTCGGATACAGTATGAGTGGGAATCCCCGTCCCAACCAACTATTCGGGCTTGGCACACATCAGTTATTGTAACAGGTATTGTTCTCTTTATACAGGACGCCACCGTGGACTAGGTACGGCAGGCCTTTGCCAGGAGCCATGTCTACAAGGTGTAGCTGCTTTAGACACTTGGTCTACGGACAAACCTCTGCGCGACTAGTTTGTACTGGAAATGTGGCCAGGGTTGTCGCAAACAATTACTTTTTAAAAAAGATCAGTTTTTTCCTATTAGTCAACTTCACATGTATCTGGGAAACTATATCGCCTTAACGTTTATATCTGGTGACCAAAGTTTCCTAATGTACATGTGAAATAGATTGAGACAGTCCTAAAGTCAATGTGTGATGAGAACTTTTGCACAATTGCACTATTGGTCCAGTCATTTACATCGAGTCTACAGCCAACAGTGGTGCTTCCCTGAACACGTAGTGCCACAATTGGATCACCTGCATGATGGGACACCCCGGCGCTGGTCCCTTATCGTCCGTCAATTTCTGAGTGATAAAGTTTCCGTACAGGTGGGTTGGGTGAGATGGTCCGATTGGGTGACAGCCACAATCACCAGATATACCCCACTTGAGTTCTTCCTATGGGGTTTTGTAAAGGATCAAGTGTACCGGACTCAGGTACAGAATTTGACGACACGTACTCGCACTGAACTTCAACATGTCACCGAAGAGAAGCTGGAACGTACATGAGATAAATTGAATACCGACTGGACACTGTCAACATCACTAGGGGTGCACACAATGACGCGTATTATTATATTTTAAACTCTAGATAGTTTAAACTACAGGAGATAACTTAGGACTAAGAATATTTTCAGGGCATTACTATTGTTGAACATTTATTAAACTAAGTCACATTGCTATAATGGTGTATTCGGATTTAGGCTGGAAGAGCTATTAATGATGGTATAGGAACAATTAGTTAAATAGGCTCCCAGAAGGATAAGGCTTACACCGCGCTCGTCCCCAGACCACACCGCCATCGGACTCGAAGGCGAAGTCGTCCACCCCGATGGCCGTGAGCTCGTCGACTTCCCCGATGTCCCGGTTCGCAGTTCTATACACACTTCTCACCCCGCCCTTAATTCTGGCGTCATTCTTGCTTCTAATTGGTCATGACATCATTTCTGGACTGGATTTTGAAGTACCAATGTTTCACTTCTGAGGAGCTTGGTCATGTCAGCCTGACCCACATATTGCCAGCATTTTGCACAATATCGAGGTTGCCTGCCGTTACGCCATGCGGCAAATGTTGTTGGCAAAGACGTTTACTTAGTGTCGTACTGGCATCGATCCTGGTTTCCTGCTGCTCGTCGATTTGAGCAATGCTTTCATGTACGGTCCAGGAGTCTCGTAACAGTATGAACGAAGTGAAAAACTTCATAGGTTATCTTGTTAAAAGTTGAAAACAGTTAGTTAGTACCTAGTAAAAGTTTAAATATATTAAAATTCGAAATTGTAAAAATAATTTATTGACATACTGTATTAGTCTATATCGTATTACTATGCCAATAGTGTCTTCGTTTCTACATGTTGCTGATGTTAGTGGGTTATTTTTATTCCTTTATCAAGTACTTACTCTGTACAAAAATTGCAACAGTATTGAAGCTAAAATTACATTAAGCAAGTAATATTAGTTACAGGGATGAAATATACATTACACGGAAGTATCTTAGTTAGTAAAAAGCCCCGCTCCAACCCCTTTTTTATGAATTTGCAACCTAAAGAATATCTCTTTAAATTTTTTTTTGGAAGGGCTTAAATTCTGAAAAAAATTCTAATTAATTTATGTACAACCTTGAGTATTGATCTTCCTTCTTTTTGGCAACCGATATCATTCAGGAATAAATACAAATTATAACCAACATCTTGTGTGTATGTACGCGAAAATTTAATATATGTGCAACTCTAACTATAAATAAGGATCCTAAGACTTTTTTAAAATTATATATATGCATACACACACACACGCATATATTCATATTTTGTACGCGGCTGTTTTTCATTAGGTGCAACCGCGCGTAAGTAGTGTTTCGCTGTCAGTGGTTTAAAACATCGCCTTTTCTGCAGTGAATGTTAATAGTTAACATAACTGCCATAACTTCAACGCCAGGACATTTGTGGAGAAAGGATACATTAGAAGAGCAACATTATACTATATTGCACATAACGTATATCATTCGTGACTAAGACACAGTCTTCAAAGTGGCCCCCTTGAGGACGTATTTTGCACGTTCGAAATCTATAAATGGGCGGAGTGCTAAGGGCGACACAGCATACGCATCAAGCCTTACCCAGCCAAAACGATCAAATCATATCCTTTCCGTTTTCTCACAGAAAGATTGTCTCAATAAGATAGTTATTCAGATGTAACCCTACAACTTAATAGCATAATATTAAATATAAAGGTATATTTACTTCACACGCTCATGCGTTTTTAATGATTCTGCACCAAGCTTTTCAAAACTAAAAAGGACAGCATAGATTCCCATTTTCGCTACTTTCGGTGGAGAGAAATTCCTTTTTAAAGAATATCGAAGGACCTTAAACGAGGATACACGTGTGTGAAATTTTTTCAGTAGTTCTCTGCGTCGGTATCACTGACTCACGTTATACAGTTCGAATAACCTTATACAGGGCGAAAACTCTTTGACACAGTTCGGCAGCCTGGAACTCATTAAGAACGTTGCGTTCCTTCCAGCTCATTTTATATTCACGTGAAATTCTGCTCAAAATTAAAACACCATAAAAGGTGCCATTTTCACAAAGTAAAACTCATTTAGGACACTTAATTTTGTACAATTACTTGTCACAGTAACAATTTTGACGTTAATGTGTGGCCATTGTAAGAAAAACTAAACGCCTTACCATTCTAAAACTATGGATAAAAAAAACAACGTTCATAAGTTTGAAAACGTAGTTGGCAAATTCAGTTAACTTAAATGTGGCCGTTGTGCCAAATTTTAAATTAATCTTCACACTTCTAAAAAAAAAAAAAAAAAAAAAAAAAAAAAAAAAAAAAAAAAAAAAAAAAAAAAAAAAAAA
>PNEQ01068433.1:13411-24870 GCA_003012365.1 Medauroidea extradentata | reverse complement strand
TCGTGTGTCGTGGGGTTTTACACGCAAATCACAGACGTGTGGTGTTACAGTAACCTTATTGTGATTGGTACAGTCAAATGAGAAACGTCACAGTTCAAAGGCACGCTGCCAATATCTACGAAGCAGAACTGCAGACGTGCACATAAGGCACTGGAACAAAGTGGGGCAAAATTCTTTTCGCGAAAAGTTCATGTCTCTAACTATAATGCACAATGCTTCAATGTTTTGTTTGTTATTGTGTATAGTTTGGTGATTTTTACTGTATTTTCTTAGTACTTGTTCATTATAAAAATTCATAAAAATTTTTTATGCACATTGTAGTGAGAATTATGTTAATTATGATAATAAGGATAGTTTTCCTTAGGTAAGTTAATTTTACATATGGCGTATGATTACTTTCATGCTCAAAAGTTTGAAAACGGCATAGATTTCTTGTATCTGTGACAACGCTGACCAATGGTGGGTAGATGCCAGATGGTCGGTGTTATTTACCCTCGACATGACCTGCAAGGCGCCGTTGGTTCTCGAACACGCAACCTCCACAACACCGTACACGACTAGATTTTTGTCTCGTAAAGAGCGAGTTCGCAACATTTACTCTCCTTCTCCTTTCTCTGCCCACCAGATGACGCGGCCTTCTCTTAAGTTAGGGGTTTCACAAAATCGCAAAGTAAACTATTCACTTTATAAATTGAGGATTATCTGTCTTGGGTGTACATTGGACTAGATAGCCGCGACAAAGCTTGTTTAAAAGTGGTTCATTTGCTCTATTACTCCTCTTGAAAGCATCTAGTGACTGTCACATCCACAACAGTAGGTGACAAGAAAAGACATGTGCGATAAAGATTACATTCCTGCATGCAAATAGTTTTATATGGCTCTGTGTGTTTCTGGCATACAGATGGAGTGCTTTAAGGGTATTCATGTGGGATAAAATCAGAATTATTTATTTTTTATGAAATATTGTTAGTTTTGTAGATTATACTTGTGAGTACATTTTACTCTTACAAAACAATTTTAGCTCTCATAGTTTTTTTCATAGTGGAGCGTCAAAGTCAAAATTAGCTTGTTACACTGCTATACAAATAGTGAAAATCAATTGACCAACCTAAACCAAATAATTCTCTGTGAACTCACATCCCATGAGCTATACAACAACATCTTAAAAAAGCCCACAACGCAATATTAATAATTTTAAAAAATTTGTGAAAGTACAGAAAAAAATTGCAAATGCAGAATTATTTTTTTTTAAATATAAGAACAGTTCGCGGGATTTTTTCAAATGTTTTATTACGTAGCCCATACTATGCGTAATTTCAGTGTTAATTATTTCACGTATGTAAGTCAATTGGTTTTTACTATTTGCATGGCAACAGAACATGGAAATTTTGACTTCGACGCACCGTTACGTGAAAGCTACGCCAACTAAAATTGTTTCGTAAGAGGAAACTGCACTCAAAAGTATCGTCTACAAGACTAACACTATTTCATATAAATATAAAATTATTATTTTATCGTACTTGAACACCCTTTAGCTGTAAGAGTATAACTTTATAAGTAAAAAGTCAAACCGAAAGTACATTGTCGAACTCTTGCTTACACATATTACAGGCTACGAAATATATATATTTAAATGTTAAGCTGGTGCGTAAATGTTCTTTTTAGTCATGGCGCAGAACACTGTTATACAAATTTCCAGTGTATGTGATGGCTTTGGATGACCGATTTTGAACTTGTTTCAACTATGATTTCGTATATTGGGAACATGTATACGTGCTTTATCAGCTGTAAGTTGTCAGGTGCATTTACACTGGTATTTTGAATGTATTGCTATTCGGTTTTCTGATTTTTTTTAGATAACGTCTGCCCAAGTGTCGTCGGCTTCGTCTTTCCGATAAGTGGCGAAACGCCAATTTGTTGGCATCTAGGAGATTTGGCTTTATTAAGGCAATCGATAGGATTTTTTGACTATCATAAATAGTGACAAGTACGTCAAGAATGTAAACGACATTTGACAGAAAAATATCCAAGTATTTAAAAATTTTATTCAAGTAGCGAATAGGGAGCGCAAGAGCACCTGGCGACTCATGGGTAATACACCCAGTATAGAAATGCAGGTTAATACGTGTTTCTTACCACTGAAACGTAGTTTTACAGATAGACTAGGTGTGACAGGGGCTCCCACCGCAAGCACACTCTAGTGGTAGCTTAGATGTTTCAGAGGGTGGAGGAGGCAAGGATACTGGTCAGTAATATCGAGGGGTCGGAGGAAGCTCCATGGCTTCACGCAGATTCAAAATTCACGTATTCAGGCTGGGAATTGACGCCTGACTCTTCAGAATGTCTGCAAGTGTGTGAAAATGTTTTATTTGTTTAAAATACTCGTTTCATGGGATTGTATGCGTACTGTAACTATTTCCTTGTGGAATTACACGTTCTTATTTAACAATCGTTGAAAAAAAGTTTATTATTCTACTTTATTACTATTGATTAACACAAAAGGAGCATTTTAAAAAACTTGATATTGCATTTTAATTAGAATTAATTACGTCGAAGCCGACTTAATTTGACAAATAGTAAGAAAGCCCATATACTATTCTACATGATAATTTCTATAAGTTAAAAACTATTTAAGTTATAAATTAAAAACAGGATGTTCTTTGTGAATTATGGTATAGCGGGTAGTGTGTTTTATGTGTCATCTTATACAAAAACACGAATAAAGCATTTGTAATAACGGTTACGAAAGGAGGTTATGTTTTCGTAACTCTGTTAGTTGAATTTTTATTTTTTCGTTTGGTTCCACGCATTTTGGATCGATTAACTTTTTAATACCTTTATATTTTTATTAAATATAGGGTATAAAATATCTGCGTGACGGAAGGTATCCCTTACATAACCTGTTTCCTACACAAAAAAAAATCTTTACTTAAGTTACCAAGAGAGCAGAATTGTTGAGTACCATTTACGTATACGTGAATAGGAAATTATAATTTAAATTTGAATACTTGCAAAACTCGTAGAACTTTTTCTTATGACTGTGAATCGTTTAACGCCGTACATTTTTATATTTATATTTCATGAAGCATTGCTTGAGGCGATCACAATTAGCAGTAATTATTTCTGGATCTATTACTTTAAAAGCCACACTTGTATCAAGGAAGGGTAAGATGAATAAGTCTCGTCGTCAGCAAGGTCATTATAGACGATGACACACAACTTAGTACAATGACAGGAGCTGGGAGAGGAGTTGTCTATAGCCTCTGTTAAAGAATCATCCCAGAATTCGCCTGAAGTGATTCCGGAAAACCACGGAAAACCGAAATCCGGATAGCCCGATCCAGTGAGCGAACCCGCGTCCTCACGAGGGCGAATTCATTGCGTTACCGCTGCGCCACCTCACTCGGTTACTTGTTTTAAGTATTGCTTATAGCACAACCGTGAATTCTGTCCTTCAAATATTAGTGTACTCGAGCAGACATCAGCAACTATTTGCCTGCTTGTTGCACAGTATACCACTTGTAGGCTTGCGATCTGTTGCTTCTGATTCATTGGTTTAATACCTCTGAGACTGCCTCAAATATGTTAAGGGATTGTTGCAATTATATGAGAAACTACTACCTGCTAAAATTTTGGCTCATGTCTGACAGAAACGTCCATTTTTCAGGTCTATTTTATGGTAATTATGTGTCTGCACTCTTAATTCAAACTTTTAGCGGCAACTCATTACATATTACCACAAGACAAGTTGCTTCTTGTCTCTGTGACAGTACTTTGTTTACGTCGAAACTGTGGAAATAAAAATAACAATTTATGTTTGACACAGGCATTATTCCGTGTAGACACACAAAATTAAACGAGAAGGTTAGTGTTTTCCACCATAGAAAATACATGAGAGAAAATGGAATAAAAATTGCTTCCTCCATTCTTCATGAATGAGTCTTTAAAGAGAACAAGCCGCGCACTGAAGTTGATATTCTTCTTTATATTAACGACATCGTGTTACAGTAGTATCCCTGCAACGCAATAATAATTTGTCTTTCAGTGCCGAAAATTAATTAGTTCAAAAATATTGTCTGAATGTATCACAATCACCAAATGACAAATACTATGGATTTTAATTACCGCTTAACTAAACAATGTGCCGAATCGCAAATATTTTTCGTAACAAAATATTAGAAAACACCAAGAAATTATACGGTGAACACGATAAACTTTAATAAAAAAGTAAACTTCTATTAGTAAATTCAAAGTCGATTGAAAAATTGGTCGACCATAAAGGTTAATATTCCTCTATGTGAGAGAATAAATTTTGCGAGACACAGCAGCAAGAAAAAAAGCATGTTGTGGAATTTCTGATCTCGCGGTTCATAAATCAATTCGACTCGCCGAAGAATTTGTTTACCAGCCAATCTAGTACGGCTATAACGCTAATGTCAGGGGTGTCACAAATGGTATACTCTTTCCACTTGCCGCATAGTTCCAGACCAAGCAAGTTTCGAAAGATTCTTGAACGCGCGAGCAAAAGAAGGAAAAAAAAAAAAAAGAATGAATAATCGCCAATCGGCAATTTCACTGCAAGACTTTATTGCCTTTCTTTGGTGTGTAATTTTCCCTCTTCTTATTCGAACTTAACTCCATGGTATCTCGAAGGCCACGAATTTCACTGGAGTGAAAACTCGGTTGTCAATTTTTAATAAAGATCTCGTGCGCTCGTGCTGTATTCTATTTTCTAATTGCTCGGCAATTTAAGTAATTGCTTGTGAATGATCTTCGTACCTATTAGCCCATCATATCAGCAAAAATCAAATATTGGTGGATTTGCACATCCGTGATTTATGGTCGAGTAGATTTACAGCGAACCTGAAAAATTTGATTCTGAGAAAACTGTCCACAAGTAACAATTTGACGGTAATTATAAACATATAACTAATAAATAAATTAATTAATAAACAATGGGTAGGATGCAAAGCCAGTAACTTGTGTTGTGAGGTTAAGTATCATATTTGACTACAAAATATAATCTATGTTATGTGGTATATTAATTTACTAATCACGCATTAATTTCTATAGATTCTAATTCAACGGCCTTGATAGCATAACAACACACGTATTAATACGGGCACTTATTTTCTAATTATTAGATGCTGTAACACACACACATATCTTAATAAATAAATATATTATCAATTACATGAGTCGAACGCTGAATGTCATCTAAAATTCAGAATCGATTTTTTAGGATTATTACTACTTGTCACGATACCGTGTCTAAACAAACTACGCTTTAACCCTGAACAAATCACATGGTCGTGAAAAATTTTTGGAACGATACCCAAAACTTCACTCTGTTAATTTCCGGTATCTTAATGTCCAAGTCCGTCACACGTACTACAAGGAGATGAATGTAACACTACATTAGTTCAAATAGCTGGAATTTTTTTTTAGAAACATTTATATCTCCGTAAAATATTAACGGTTGATCTCCTTGGTTTCTAGTTGAGCCTAGTTAATTTTTTTTCAAATGTTTAGATTTAAAGGTATTTCTACCAAATAAGATAAAGAACTAAGTCATGTTTGGCAGTGTGAGTAAATAGAGTTCATTTATGTGTGTAGTTATAAGTATGGGCACGGAACTACGTCGTCTTAAATTACATGCCAGCTTGTCTCTGCCGTCCTTTGTATAACTTGTCCTCAGGAACTGTCTGCTGGCAACTGCTCCTGCGAGAACCGAGATGTTTATCTAATGATGTATCGCGAGTATGCACAGATTTTTTAAATTCAGATATTTTTCTGCATAATAGATCGCGAGGACGAGAGGTATCTGAATTAACTTAATCGCATAAATAACTTTTACACATAGGGGTTTGAAATATCGCCTTCATTTCATGATCCCTCTAGTAATTTTTTACACAGTTTTCTTAGTTGTAGGCGTAACAATTATTTCTACATCGTTCCCGCAATTTAGTCAACTAAGTAATAAAGTAACGAATAACATAAAACGTTAGGCAATATTACTGGATTTTAAATTTAAATGAAAAAAAAAATCGTTTTGCGAATTAACAAATTAAAGCGTGATATTTCTAGGTATGTCAGTTGAATGTTCAGGATGTTTTAAAAAAAAGGCATAGGAACTCAAAATATGCTTCAAAATCTGAAGGAGCAGTTCCGATCATTATCGTTACATACTCAAACATACAATTTGTCGTAGTTTTTAAACATGTGTCCTGCTTATAGCGACTTTAAGTTTTTAAGGTCTTGTTTGTTTTTACCACTTAGTTTTACAATTGTTTGCTGATCTTGTACGCTGAGAATTCAAGAATTTTTCCCGTCTCTACTCACGGCTAATCCGTTCATCCAAGGATATCTGTGTACTCTGGCAAACAGTAGCTGCTCATTGGCTGATAGCTGACACAGTAATATCACACGACTGCGCCTGCGTTTAGTTATAAATTGGCACTGCGCTCTCCAGGAGGTGTCAGACTCTTCTAGGCCCAATTGGGAAATTGACACGAACTTACAACTGTTTGAAGTCTAGCTTGAGCCCACAAAAAATAACGCGAATTTTTCAGCTCTCTATCCATGAGATGTCATAATGTTAAGAGATCAGAGTCCAACAGGCATCCCTCTCAGGATGCTCATAGCTGTCATTGCTGTAAGTACAGTGGAGCCATCATGTAGGAAACACAAACAATTGGCTTGCCCTTATCGTTAATTTTGGGCTGTTTGGAGTTATACAGAATGTTGCAAAAATCCCCGTCAATATTCTAGGGAAACAATTCTCACGTGTAGAGGACCAAAAAGTGTTTTTAAACATAGGTCCAAAACGCACCGTTTCTTCGCTACAGTTGGCATACATGACAGCAAATGAGGGTGAGAAGCGGCGGAATAAAGAGAGCGGAAAAAATCGGAGCCTCCGGAAAAACCTGCTGAATAACGGAAACGTCCGCCGTGAATAGAGCTCTGGTTGAATTAAGGAGCATGGCGATGTTCTAGGCAAAGGACTTGAAGCCTTACGACGGAAGGAGAGGAGAACATTCATGCAAAAATATGGCTGTAAATAGTATATATTTACATACATATTTTCACACATATATATATATATATATATATATATATATATATATATATATATATATATATATATATTTACACACATATTTACACACTCACGCACACTCACCAAGAATATGTGGATGGAAAAGTAGGATTGCCAAACTCATTCCAGAAAGTTAAAATATTTTGTTCAAAGACAGAAATTGTGACCTTGAAAACAACATGCGGTAAAACCTGCAGAGTCCTAGGCTTGAAGTGTCTCGGATAAATTATCGAACCAACAGGCCTTAAAAAAATTTTTCGCAGCAAATTCAACTCCAGAAGATTAAAAATTTGTTAGCGTTAGTTCAAAACCACTACAACAAGAAATCAATTTCAAGACAGGCCAAAATTCGGCCCTACAACGCAGTCATAAAATAAACAGTCATTTTCGCAAGTGAAACACTGATGCTGAATAAAAGACGCTAACTCGAAGAAATCAAATAAAGAAGGCTTGAAAACGTATTAGAAGAATTCTAGGACCAAGACACATTGTTGATGGTTACAAGCTACAATCGATAAAAAAAAATCTTAAACATCGCGATGGACGCCAAGAAAAGACGAATTAATTTATTTGGTAATTTTATTACATTCGACAAAAATAAATGATGTGTAAACTAACTTAAAAACTATGGCTGAATGAAGTGCGAAAGAACCCGAAAAGCACAAACATGAGTTCAACCGGCATCCCATAAAAATACACCTTCAGACATAAAACAGATGAATGGGAAGATACACCAGAGCAACTAAGACAAAAACAGTACAGACCAAAATGGTCGGAAGAATGTAAACAAGCTTTCTCGGATAGGTAGAAAGCCTATTGGAACAGCAAACAGAACCCAAAGAAAAGTTGATTGAGTCACTTGCTCAAAGTATTCAATTTACTGGGAGAATTCGTCAGTAATAATAATAATTATTATTACTATCGTAATAATAATAAAACAATAATGTACACAGTATGTCCAGAAACAAACCAATAATTAGCACACCACATGAATCCTTAGTTAAATTGGAGACGAATAATATAAGTGACAAAATTTTTTACGATGTTTCACAATGCAGCAACACAGCACTGTAGTTAGTCCCCTCTTACGCTCCAAAAGTAGCTTTATTATCTTTCTACTACTGTTCTAACCAGAGTATTATTGCTGCAGGTTAAGATACATATACAGCTGAAGCCTGAACACTGTTGCAACGTGTTAACAGTAAGTTAATTTAAGAAATACTACTAAATGCGAAATATATTTAAATTATGCTTTTTTTTTAATACCACGTTTAGAAATATAGTTTCAAGACACCTCAAAATTTAAAATTACTTTCTCAAATACTGTCACGTGCAAAAAATACAAACCGGAATAGTAAAAAAAAAAAAAAAAATGAGAATTACGTACTTGTCTTTACTACCCACTTTCCGTAAACAAAAAAAAAAATGTAACTTATTAAAATGACATGGGAAAAAAGTCAACGACAAATCACCGCACGCCGTTTTCATGTCCCGTAAATAAAGTCGATACGGCTGTTGACGCACAAGTATGTCAAGACTTCAACGCCTGCCTGCTCCCGTACCACAGACACGGCATCTAGAGCCTGTTGTCCTCGGCTTTTAAGGGGCTTCTGTACCGCTTGTCAAAACTTGGAAAACACCTACCTCTTCTCAATCATCTTAAAAACGAACTATTCAAGATACAGCAAAAATTCTTTTTTACGTTAAGGGAAAAAAAGATGATTTGTTGTACGTAATGATTTGAATTTCACATATCGCCATGTCAAATACATTTTAAAAAATGTTCAAAAGATTATATTTGGCGTCTCATTTCTTGTTTCCTTAACAAGAACCTTGAATTATTACATCACTAGGACTAAAGAGCAAATGTTTCTAAATGAATTGGTGTCATAAAAGTCTGTGGTTACAGAATTGAATTTCCGTGTAATTGTTTGTGAAAATGGTGTATTTTTGCGCGACGAGTGTCTGCTTCGTGCTGCCTGCAAGGAGCGACGGTTAAAACACGTCGAGCGCGCGGATAAGGCCGTGCGAGGAGGGGATGGCATGTGCGTGAAGCCGCAGAAGGGGAATTTATTTATCTGTGTTCTGCCGGCGCGTAACTGAGACTGTCGTCTTGGGGACTGGAGATAGCGATAACTGAATGTCATGCAGAGCGCCAGCATGTTTGGAACTGTTCTGCACACCACCTCACGCAGCATTCACTCTCGACAAGCCAAACTATAGTAGGCCTATACGCGAATAATCTTTGAAATTAAACTCGCCATTAATCGCAAACCATTCATCCAAATTACTTTAAACTTTTACAGCATATATGTGAAATGTTCTGTCCATAATTATGCATGTTAATTTTTGTAACTTCAATTAATATACTGTTAAAAATAATTGTTAGTGACGTGTTACTGACCATCGTTGGAAAAATGTATCGTAAATACAGCAAGCGACAAAATTTTTTGGTTTTAGAAGATAATGTGGATGGTGTCAGCGGACGAAAGGAAGAGGATATTCTAAATTTTATTTGTATGACTTATCTGAGTTATGTGGAACATTATTACTTTGGCGACAGGTTGAACACAGAGAATACTTCAGCCGCCGCCGCGCGCGTCTGAATCAACGGCCTGTACAAAAAAAAACTGTCGGTTTAGTCACACCACACTTTCTTTCCTAATTCACAAATTTGTATTTGAAAAAAAAAATATATATTTCGATAACTCTTACTGAGATAGGCCCTACTGAAGCATATAAATTCAGTGTAACAGTGTCGCTAGATAAACTGTATTGCAAACTTATTATATATTTTAGACACATGACAGTTGCTATTGCATATATCATTGCAGTAAAGTAGAGAGTAATGCAAATAGAAAAACATTTACGATAATCATAAATAAATATTTTGTACACTTATACAGTTACACATAAAATATGAATTTCCATTACGTCTACGAAATTTATGTTAATTATAAAATTGAGAAGTAGCTACATTAAGCTATCAAATATTACAGTTTTTCATCTTTTGTAACAAAAGACACAATTTCTTCAAGTTCGGTTAAAGAAAATATGTTACAATATTAAATATTTACCATCCACGATGGTTGCAACTGTACATGTTATTACAATATAAAGTTACACAAATATGTGCATTCCCGGTTATTGAAATATATTTTACACATTTTACAACGACGAACAAAATACGCACATATATTAGGGGTCTATGCAGAAAAAATGTGTTTGTTATAAAATGGAAAAGTTGTTTCCTACGTTAAGTTTTCAAGTAATGAATAGGGCATGCTTGGTTTCTGAGATTCTTACAATAGTAGAAACGGCGGTGTTGAGAAATGGTTTAGGAAATTTATTTTAATAAAAAATAATTATTCAGGACACCAAATATACTATACAGAATGTTTAAGGTTTTGAAATCGACTTAGTATCTTCAAATGAGACAACACCTAATTCTTTCCATACTTAACTCAATGTAGCTCGTAGCACATGGTGAAATATTATTTGCAGAATCTGTCGCATATATTTTTTAATACTCATATATTATTACTTCGATGTTACTACCGCAACAAGGCGTATTTGTAACATAAATAAATTAAAATACATTACAAAGATTTTCTTAATATTATGTGCGCACAATAACACTTTAAAACTGAGGTGATGAGAATTTTCATAAGTACTCTAAGTTATGATTTTAAGTAAAATATTGCACGACAAATCAGTTCGGCTTCAAGTAAATGGTACTTCAAGAAATCTCTGCCACAATAAACGGCAATAATTGTACAAATTATAGGCAACACTGCTTTGCTACTTTCTTATATCAACACTTTTCTCCTGTTTTCACATAAGGTGATTTGTGCAGCAGTATTGAATTCCTTGATTCTGATAAATGTTCGGAATACAACGAAATATTGGTCGTACGACACGTAGTTCCTAACGTTATGTATGACTGCGTCTGTCACTTTCCTAAATATTTTTTGTCCTTACAAATGTATTGAAAACATCCAACCATTCATTAAAAGTTTACATGAGATTTGTTGCAAGTGTAGCACTTCCAGTTATTATTATTTCTATTATTTTTTTAAGAAGAGCAAAATGTAGGAACATAGTTAGAAAAAGCTGCGCTGCTGGTTTCATTTTTGTGTTGCACAGCCAACAGCATCCAATTGGCGTTGAGTAAGTCCAGCAGCTATTTTAAATTCAAGCTTTGATTTATTAACTAACTGCTGCTCATACTTATCGTTGATATAGTTTCCTTCCACAGAAACTTCTTTGTCCAAAAATGTGATTTCTTGCAAGTTTTATTAAATGAGGAATATCGGCAAACACATCATTTAGTGTGCCGCGTTTTTAAAACGTAGTATAA
>PNEQ01068433.1:0-13311 GCA_003012365.1 Medauroidea extradentata | reverse complement strand
AGTGAAATTAAATTGTAAATGTCAGGTAAACAATTCATGCACTTTTTTTTTTTTAATCTTACAAGTATTTTCAAAGGAGAAATTAAGTTGTATTTTTAGTTCGTTTAAAAAAAAAACGTGGTTTATTAAAAAGATTTTAGTCAAATAATTATTTTCCACTTCTTTACTCTTGTATTTGCGAAATTTTGTAGTCGACTTTAAAGAAGCAAAAATTGTACCGTAAAGACAAACAGACAGATAAGAAAGCGAGTTAATATGACATTGTTATCCAGTTCTGAGTTATATTTAAAGTTTCAAGTTTCTGGTTCATCAAGAAGTCCGTTTGAGGTTTATTTTTAAAAAATAATTGAAATAATTATTGTTTGACAATTTTTCTTCAATTGCATTGTCATCCAGTGCTGAGCTATATTTCAAGTTTCAAATATATAGTTCACAGAAGAGTTATTTAAAATCGATTGCAAAATTTCTACTGAACAAACAGACAAGAAAGCAAGTTAATAAAAACGCCGTAAAATGTTCTTACTATTGTCATATGGATTTTCAAATGCCGTCTTCTAAGGAGCTTAGACTATTTTCTTCCAAACGGTTCTAACTCCCCTCCCACATCACTAACAATTCCCTACAACTTGTGAAATGCTTTCCTCTACTCTTACTATTACTTAGTTTAAAATATATTTTGTCATGGACTCGTCGAAATCATATTATATAGGCCGTTCACATTCCGAGAATGCTATGGACTTGACAACCTGTTCATAGCTGTATGGGCCCAACAACATGTGTATTATTACGGTTGAAAGAAATTTAATTATTAATTTTGATCTCATCTAATATACTTCAATACAAATTTCAAATTTGGCTATATCTGTAGTTTTTCTACTACTACCACCACCACTACTACCACAAAAACCACAACCACTACTATATTATTATTGTTGTTATTATTATTACTATTATTATAGCAGTTGTAGATTGAACAAAGTATTTTAATTGATTCACGGGACAGGAGCATAGGCGTACTCAGGAATTTGTTCATTTGTACTAGGTAATACCAGCAAACGGCGTAACCAGGATTTTTGTTTTATAGGGCCGGGGGGGGGGGAATTCACCCATCCTTGCGCTGAAGTGGAGTGTCCATGGTCTTGCCTCAGGATATATCAACGTACCAATCCATAATCACTTAAGCAAGCAATAAACACCACAAAAGAAACAACGTTTCATATCCTCGAGGCTGCACAAACCGTAAACACAACACAGTCTTCCTTCCAGCTTGGGCTGTTCCCCTCCACTGTTCCAAATACGCAGCAACTTACAAACGATATGGTGCTTGGGGAGCATGGCCTTCTGTAAATTAAATGTCCATCTACTGCGGCAGGTATCAATGTTAATGAAGTAGTTCCAGATGGAACACTTGCCTGTCTTACGTGCAACGACAGAAACAATGTTACATGTTTGAAATAAAATCATGATTATCTTATTATAAAATACAAGGATAGCTACCCGTCACAAATAGAAAATTTGCTCTTTTCGCCATTTTAACATCGAAAGTTGTAAGCGTATAAAGAGACGATCAATTTTGGAAAGCTAAAGTGGAGAAACAGTTGACCAGGTTCTATTTAGATTGCATGGTTCTAGAAACTGTAGACCCTCGCTATACCAGAAACAAGGAAATCAGAAATCCATAGTATATTAGGCCTAATCCAAACAAAAAGTAAGGAACAGTGACTGTCTCAAAGAAATCAAAGGATATAATAAAATTAGTTTTACGTGTTTTTTGTACTTACGTACTTTCGCTGTACTTACCCTAAATGCCTACAAAATGTATCTGAAACAAGTACACGAGTGAGATGATGTACAGTCTATCTTATTTATGCATATAAATAAGAACATGTCGTCCTACTGTGTAGAATGTTTGGTAGGTTTTAATAAATAACATCCATTGTAATGCACATGAATACTATTACAAGACACTTCTAGTATTTTTTATGAAATTTGGTACTTGTGTCTCAATGTAGTCTTCTTGTTACTAATCAATTACTAATAACTTTGTTCATTGAAAAAATTTGCTGACAATCTACTTGAATAAATTTGTATTTAACAGTGAATATATGCCACGATTCAAATTGTTAGTTTTTATTTCTTTGAAATTGTATCCCATGCGTATTGTAACTATTCGTACGGTATGTCCTTGTCGGCTGTGCTGAGCTACATACATATTTATTACCTCGAGACAGTTTTCCGCTACACTAAAAACACGAAGTGAGCACAGATTCTGTACAGAGCGATTTTTTTAAAAACCAAGAGACCAAAACATAACTTAGCCTGTTTGGACATCATAACATACAAACGCTTGCTTGTAAATTTTTATGTATTAGTATATTGTTACAAAAGAGACATATTATATTGTGTGTTGAGTGTATGGTGCACGATTATGGTATATGTATGTAAATTTATAGGATGTAGAACTGTTTAATAATTTACGATAATGCTGAAAATTATGATTAGAATTATAACTGTTGAATGTGTGTATAAGTATTTGAGTGCTTATTAGTACTTATATGATGTAAGTACAGTAGTTCCTTTTTGTTACGTTGGTTGTTACAGAAGTGCTGTGTCTTGAATGTTTTGACTCACATTAAACGTCTAGACAATATGTGATTGTGTTGTGGCAGCAAACATTTTTCTATTATACTGTAATATACTTTTGGCATAGAATGCGAATGGGTGGGTATGTCTTACCGTTTTCATATTTTTCGTACATATGAATTTAATAGCAATTTCGCTATTTTCGCTGCTTACCCAAAGTAAAAACTATTCAAACGATACAAATGAAATAATTTAGAGTGAAAGTAGATGTTTTGAGCTACAGAATGACACATTTATAATTTCACGTAAACGTTGATTGTATTTTAAAAAATTCTTGAATATACCTTAATTTTTACATATTTTTCAGTACTTGTGTTTATAAAAAATAACTTTAACATGAAATTACAATGCTTCATTGTGTAGCTCAATACATTTACTTTCACTATAGGTTATTTCATTTGTACAGTTTCAAAAAATTTTACTTTGGGTAAGCAGCGAAAATAGTCAAATTGCTTCTGACATATGTACGAAAAATATGAAACCGAAAATTATTTTATTAGTGGGAAATTACTATTAATGTAATGTGTACGAGTTGGACAATGTTTGGTACAGTTATAAAATTACGAATGTTTTGTGCAGCGCACCCTTACAAGAAAGAAGGCTTGTCATAGTTGTATAACTTATTTTGAAAAGTTTCTTTTCGGTACCAGGTTATAAGGATATACATTTGTTATTATATCTGAAAATGCCAAACTACAGAAGCATGAATTTTGACACAGTCTGTGTGTCCAACAAACCTGTAACAGTTATCGAAAGATCAACAAAACATACAAATAAATATTGTTCAGTTTTTTGTCTTTTCAGTATCAAATCATATAGTCTAAAAATTTGTTGAAAAAATGATAATGTTTAACTTTTGTATCGAACCGTTGTAAAGAGTATGTTTTATTATTATTTAAGATATTTTATCTCATGTTTCATGCTGTTTTGTGTATGTTAATGTGTGTAGTGTCGACATGTTGTGACCTTTCATAGCTGTATGGCTGGCAATTGAAATATTTGAAATAAATATTTTATAAGCTCTAACGATAACAATTTACCGAAGGAGGTTGGCGAGACTTATTTATTCGCGGTAAAGATGGGCTAGGCCGCTCACTGTAGTGTTCGCAATCCCATCGCACGCTCGTTTCTCCATGACTGACACACTGAAGTAGGTCTGGTAAAGAAACACCCGCAGAAATTATTTTTTAATTGTTATTGTAGTGACAAAAAAATTTTAGGCGGGGAAAGAATACAAATAGAGTACTTTTGAAACATTATAATGGAACATTTTAAGTAGTTTTAGAAGCCGTCAAGGTATAACAACACAAATCAGAAATTGTTTAGCGTGTATTATAATTTACAAGCTAATAGATCTGCTAAATCGAAACTATACATATAATTTATATTTATTAGACTTCAGTTATGTTCTCAACAAACACAGTCACATTAAAATCCTGTCAACCTTCGAAATCTTTATATCGAAGCTAACAGTTCGCGCACTTAAAAAATAAATAAATAAAATCCATAAAACCATTGTCTTGTAAAATAACATAATCAGTCTCTCAAAACAGTTTGTCGAGGGCTAAATATTGCGAATATTCTGTTTGTGTGTAATTAAGCACGGCTATTGTACAACATATATGGCGCCATGCGCTGCTGGGTAACATGACACCGAAGCCTTCACGTCGTTACTCAGATACAAGAGGCGCTTTGTATCGGCCGGCGGCCGGCTCGACACCCCGGTTAGCTTCTTTTAGCATGACCTTCTCCTCAGGGCGACAAGAGCACATATGAGGGAGGGGAAGTGATAGGCATATTGCTCGCACCCCCTCCACTGCAACTTCCTCTAGCTACGTCACAGTGATAAGCCGCGCCCTCGTCCGTTCGACACGCCTCCCGGACTGCTCGAACACGTGGCATGAGGAGCTCACATCAAGGTCACTACCGGTACAGAGCCGTCTTAAAATCCCAATGATTATGCGTTTACGTGACGCAAAATACTTAAAATAATACTAGGTCGTGGAGCGCAAGAAGGGACTTTCTCCGCGCAAGTAAAATATCGTAAAATATTTTGTCACTTACATTTTCGTGATCTTTGAAAGAACTGTGCAATGGGAGTTCATGACTAGATTCAGTTTCTTGGACGTACTCCATTGCAAAATTGAATGACTGTCAAAGAAAACTAAACAAATAAAAGAAAACCATAAAATAAGCAGAGTATGCTTTAGTCAGCAAGATGCATACACAAAATGAAATCCCAAAATGGAATCGGGTCAAATAAAAACAAGGAACAAACAGATAATAAATAAAAATAATAACAAATAAAATAAAAAAACATACACACATCTGTTCCCGAAACGTCGTAACACTGTCTGTCTGGAAAACTACTGTGTCTTGTTTCGTCTCTTCGTTGTGTCGTTTGTCTTTTCTGTATACGTCTGTTACCTGTTGCGTTTTGTCTCGTCTATTTGTTGTGTCTTTTTGTTATTTTTCTGTTCGTATTTGATATCTATTGTGTTTGTTGTTTCGTCTCATTGTTGTGTCGCATATTACTTGGTTTTTATTTTATTTTTTATTTTCATTTATTATCTGTTTGTTCCTTGTTTTTTATTTGACCCGATTCCATTTTGGGATTTCATGTTGTGTATGCATCTTGCTGACTTAAGCATACTCTGCTTATTTTATGGTTTTCTTTTATTTGTTTAGTTTTCTTTGACAGTCATTCAATTTTGCAATGGAGTACGTCCAAGAAACAGAATCTAGTTACAATTTCGTCTTCAAAGTAACCCAGGATTCGCGTCGTGTGTTCATTATGCGGTTGTATCTCGACAACATGTGCACATATAAACAGCTGATAGCACTCCGTCATATTGTTAAGTTAATAAACGAAGACATTTTGACCTCAGTATGTGCTACCATATGCTCCACTTCATTTATATGCGGGCACACTTCACGTAAAAATTGATTCAAAATGCTGGTAATTCTGCTCTACTTCCGAGATAGAAAGAAAGACGAAGATATGGAGCAAGAAAGAAAGAATGACAGAGGTGATACAGAAGGGAAAATATGGGGTGGAATTTACTTCCGGCTTGTCTGAGTGGCTCGCTCGCCAAGCAGTCGAACAAGCGAGCAGGAGGAAATCAATCGCCGGCCACCAGGGTCACTGTAGCGAGAAAGTCGGCGTTATTATTCCCTTTCTGATTTGTTGCCGCGATACTAGAGCACGCATTACTATTATTGTCACCGCACAGTAGGCGAGCTAGAGCAAGGACTAGAGAGCGAGCGAGCCGCACGTCGTTTGTAAGGGAACTGTTGAGCTATAACAAGCGAATACGGGCGGTACTGCGTGATTCTTTAGTGAAAATTGTAACGAAATAATATTTAACTAAATGGTTTTATGCCCTTAGTTTAACTGGGAAACACGCACAGGAGTTCTGAGACCGTTTAAATGATTTTGTGATATCCTCTACTAAAGGAGAGATTGGGCAACTCTGCGCCTTAAATAATGGTTCGATGTTAAGACGTAGGGAACAGTAGAACTGAGCCTAATCGAGTAAAAAATTTCAGGGAGTATACGGAAAGAACCAAAAAACATAGGGCCACCGATACATATACGTGGTACCTACCCCAGATTTACATTATTTGCTGAAGAGTTTTATGTATTTTAATTCTGAATTTAACAATCGAAATAATTACCTTTGCTCCAAGAAACTTTTCTGTATCTTATATTGTTTACAAATTATGCATTTTCTGACATAATGGTAGCTAAATGCTTTATTTTGGTTTATGAACTAGAATGTAATTTTAAATTATGCAAGATTCACAGTGAAAAAAGAAAACATATGTTACACATATTTTCCTACTACATAGAGGATTTAAAGGAACAGATAAATTTGTATGGAAAATTTAATTAAATTTGTGTATAAATTTTTATGGTATTGACTGGGCCACTGTATGTTTGACAATTAGGCTTGTTATTTAATTGTGGTTTGCAAAGTTAACAGCAGCAATTACATTACACCGCGTTTCTAAAACCCTATTACACTTAGATGTGGCAATTTAGCGTACTGAGTGTTTTTTCTTGTTTTTATTGTTAACAAAATGCCTTGAAAAAAGTTTGAAATGTATTTAATTTCCACTGTGTATCCTCTATACATTTTTACGTTAATATATATAATAGTTTACAAACAAATGACGTTAACCTACCTGAAGTATGTTTCGTTTTATTAGCTTTTGTGTATCGCAAAATATTGTTTTTTAAGTTATAATAATTTCTTAAAATATTCATAATATGTAAATAACAAAAGAAACAAAATACGTTTATATGTATAAAAATAAAACTTTCGACCATTACATTAAAAAAAAAAACGCGTAAAGTCACTCCATCCAGTTGTATGCGTTCGGGGCTGCTTTAACATATGTGAATGGGATTGTCCTAAGTTTATAGTTTGTACTGTACCATACACGGGTCTAGCAGAAATATGTGGCTATCGATGTGGCAACCCTGCTGAAAAGGCTAATTAAAGGAGTGCCTTGATCTCTCCTACGGAAATGACTTTTCTTGTATCGTTTGCACTACATACAAACCAATTAGCGAGACATTTTTGTAGCAGGGCTTCGGGGCGTCGCCTACTACGCGGTCTAAATGAATCCCGGAGTGTTTGAAAATAGACTTTATTTAAATTAATAATTCCAAATGTTCCTATTGAGCTAATGTAAGGAAAGAAGACATACTTCAGAAAAAGACGGAACGTTATTATTAAGATACCATTCTCTATAAAAACAACTATTTGTAAGCAAATTTACAATTGCTGAAATCTACGTTTTCATCCTTTCACACTTCGAAATACACTGATCAGATTTATGTGAAAATTTTGTAGAAACGTACATTGAATTTTGCTTCAGACTTTCCACTAATAAATATACATGGCAGGAAGTCTTCGCGAAAATATTTTTGGTCAAACCTTTTAAGTTTGCGTGCACGTGTACAGGTCTGATTCGTGGTCAGTGATTGGATATTTTAATTTCCAGCGCCTTGTGATTCTATCCAGAAATCAAAGACAATAACCTTGTTGCAATTAGTATAGTGATATCAAGAAAGACTCTGCACATGTCCACAGTCTATGACCACGAAGTAGAATTGCAGATGTGCAGGTAAGACATTGAACCAAAGCGGTGCAAAAATCTTGTAGCAAAAATTTCCTGTCCCTACCTTTGTCCCTTCTGAAACCACTTAAGTTTGGTAAAAAATAAATAAAAAAATAAAAAAACCTACTCACTGCAAAGCATTTCAAACGCATGTAATGTTGCCAATAAAGAGCTAGCTACCTTCCTTCTCTTAAGCATCTAGTTATCATTCATAATTCAAGGTACGCTGTGTCCTAAAGGGCACACACTAGACAGGTTGCCTTTGTGTGTGTGAGACACTAAGTTGATGAACTGCTAAGGGTGTCACTGACCGGAAAAGTCAATACTGTACAACTTTTTACGTGCAAGCCCCTCAACTTGCGACCAGTGCTTTACTCTAAATTATTTAATATATAAATATAAATATATATATATATATATATATATATATATATATATATATATATATATATATATATATATATATATACCAGTTTAGTAATTTTAAACGTATGTCAGTGCGAAATAGCAATTTTTATCCGATTTGACATGCCCAAATCTTGTTTGTAACATGCGTTCTGAATTTTAGAAACATTACGATGTAATATTAAATGTGGATATTTCTAGGGCATTTGCTAATGTAATGCAGCAAAATGTTTTGTCCATAACAATTGCAACTCAAGGGAAAGCATTTGAAGCACAAGTTACGAGGTCCGTTAAAGAGACAGCTACTTTCTTTTTTTTTTCTACGGAACTATAACTCTTAAGCTTCTACGAAAATATAAACATTTAATACTATGTCGCTATAAATTAAAATAATGTGTATAGTTTTAAGAAAAATGTCTTAATGTCTACTCAAAACGTCTAGAATGACTTACTCAAACTGTCGCATGTATGGCAACATGAACTGAATGCGGAACGTAAACAATAAACGTGCCCTGGCTTATATACCATACCTACTCACCACATGTACAATAAAATAGTCACATTTCTTAATACTCAAAAAATGATTATACCAAACCATTTCACGCCAGTTAAAGTGCATGCATATACAGAGTGTGTCAGTACAGCAGTTAAAAACTTTAATGAGAAATGGACACCCAGACGATGGGAAATAACACAGCAACGCATAGTCGGAAACACTTTCCTGCAAAAAAAAAAACACAGGAATAAACACGAACAAAAGGAGAAAACATGTTCATTAATGACTGGATTTACTTCCTTGGACATACTCCATTGCGAAATGCTCTCCTACTGCACAGTTCTTTCAAAGATCATGTTCATTAATCGTAATACAGCAAAAATGCTTAGAAATCATTGGCTGGTGATGACAATCAATGTCTCGTTTTTTTAGTTTATTTGCTGTATTAAGAATAATAAACATTTTCTCCTCTGGTTCGTGTCCTTTCATTTTTGTATTTGTTTGCTAGGAAAGCGTTTCCGACCATGCATTGCTGTATTATTTCCTGTCGACTGGGTATACGCTATTGCTCCTGAAAGTTTGTAGCCGCTGTGCCTTATACAACCTAGAGATAATAAGGTCTACTGTATTACACACTTTTAGTGCTCTATGAGGAGAGTTGTGGGGAGAGAATATTGCACGCTGTGTAGGTGACATACACATAGAAGCTAGGGAGAGGCGTGATGCACGTGCTATGTCGTCCTCAACGCTTCCGCACTTCTAGGCCTTGAACGCGCAAAATACGTGAACCCAGGCGGACATGTTAAGGTCGTAGATAAATGTGTGTGACCCAGCATCTGACAAGGGGGGCGGATCCCGCACGAGTTATCGTTCAGCTATTAAGCCACTCGCACCGTCCCATTTATCCGTCTATCACTGACCGAGGTTGCTGCAGTAGTGCCTAAATAAAAGCCAGTCAAGTGGTTAGAATGCTTCCCTCCCACCATGTCTACTCGAGTTCCATTCCCAGCGGGGTTGATGCCAATGTTTCTCTCATGGGAAACGTGACAGACGTTACCGTTAATTGGCGGGTTTTCTCGGTTTACTCCAGTTTCTCCCGCCTGGCTGAGGTGGCGCAACGGTTAAACACTGCACTCACTTTTGAGGAGCACCTAGGTTCTATACCCAGCTCCTGCCATCTTGATTTCGGTTCTCCATGGCTTCCCTTAACTTTTCCAGTCAAATGCAAGAATGACTCCTCATGATAGGTGATGGCCGATTCCTTTCGCAATCCCTGTTCTTGTGAAGATTTACTTGTAACTGTATCTGATTATATCGTATTGTTGACGTGAGGTCAATTGTCGATATTTGTTTCTTTTCACGCTTATGTGGCGGCGGTTGACGTAGTGGCTGGAACACACGCCACTCATCCCATCGATCCGTGTTCGATTCACAATGAGGTTGGTTTCTGGATTTTCAAAATAGGGTGATTCGTGTCAGACGATATCGTTGGTAGGTAGGTTTTCACGGTGATCTCCTGTTTTTCCTGCTCTTTCATTCCAGCGCTGCTCCATACTCATATCACGTCACCTCTCATCAGCGCTAAAGATCTACGTGTTGAGTGCTTACCAAAATATCTTCGCTTCTTTTTCATTTTTAAAGGAAAGGCAGACGACAGCGCATACATTTTAAAGTGTGTATAATTTTACTTGTAATGTTTAACTCTTGGGATACATTCCACATACGCAATTTAATTGTTACTACGTCTGATTAAGGTCGTAATAAATTATTCCCAATTTTCCATCCGACTACATAATGTTCGTTCAGGTGTGACAAAGGACAGCTCTACATAATGAGTCGTTAATGTATTCTTACCCGGCGGTAGTACATACCCGTGAAAAACTGTTTTGGGTAACATTTGTGCAAAATTCGTCCTACTATGATTCGGCCTCCATGGTGAACTATATGCTTAGGATACAGCAAATAATAGTTAGTTACCATTATTAGATGTCTGGTGTAAAAGAAACAGAATTTCACCCTGGGCTACAAAGTCTTCATGAAACCTACGCATACTGACAGATGCTTGCATGCAGACTCACGCCATCATCCCTCTAAAAAAAGAACATTGGTATCCACATTAACCCGTAAGGCAAGAACCATATGCGAAGGACAACACCTTGAATTATAAATGAAACATCTCACTTCTGCTCTAGAAGTAAATAGTTACACATGCCGTGAAATCCAGCAGACCATCAAAACCCGACATAGGAAATCCAAAAAAGAACATCTTAAAAACTTTGCAGTCCTTCATTGTGTAACATGTGCTACCGAACGACAGGCTCGCCTTCTCAAGAAGCACAGAATACATACCATCTCTAAGCTTATCAACATTTTAGAAGGATTTCTGGGATCGTCAAAATATAAAACACCTTCTGAAGAACAGGCAAGAATATACAAACTTCCTAGTTCATGTGGGAAAGTGTACATAGGACAAACAAGCAGAAAAATCACCACCAGAATTAAAGATCACGTTAGGGCCTACAAATATGAAAACCAGCAGTCCGCAACAAGATGGAAACCAAACACAGCATCGAACTCGACAGGTTTTCCACAATAACCAACATCCATAACTAACGCCTGTGAACTGTGAGAGATGCAATAGAGATAATGAAACACCATAACAATATAAACACGGAAGATGGTTACCGGCTAAAAAAATGTATACATCTCTTTGTGGATGACTCCAAATCCAATGACCTTAGGGCAGTTACGACTCACCCATCAGGATTGGTCAGCAGCCTCAGCCATCCAGGTGCAAGCTAGCATACAATTGGCCAAAGAGCTCAGTCAATTAGGAAGCAGTCCTCCAGAGTTCTACCAGCATTAGGTAACCTCACCACTAAATCAGGAGCCAGCATGCCGGTGATTGGCTGACAAGCTCAGCCAACCAGGAAGCAGCCACTCAGGCACCAGTGGATATGAAGACCTTCGTCTCCTGCACGACTACCTGTTGTAAGTGGAGCCACGGTTTTCTGGCAAGAATATTTTTGCCCCATTTTGTTTCAGGTGCTTCATGGTCAGTAATTTGATGTTTAAACTCTCACTTGTCTTGGGGTGCTACTGGAAAACCACTAATGTATGATATAACAATTACCATATTCTTGTTGGTGCAATAAAATGAGAGACATGTCTAAACAAAGGCACGCTTCCAATAACCATGAAGCAAAGCTGTCGGTGCAGACGTAAGACACTGCACCAAAGTAATGAAAAAATTTTATCACGACAAAGTCGTAGCTCTAGTCATAAGTAGAGATCGGAAAAATTCAGGGTTCACTGACTTGTAGGCTAGCTTCCAAGAGTATATGTATACTTACACAAACAGCAACTATTCATTAGCTGCTCGCTGATTCAGTGATATAGACCTGTTTTGAGTTAAATTGTATTATTGGTTCAGCGATTGACACGAGGTGTCAAATAAGTCAAGGACCAATTGTGAAAGTGACGCAAACTTTCAGTTGGCACAATTCTCACTTCTGGATAACAAAACGCGAATTTTTCAGGTCCATGGTTATGACGCGTGCTTATTATAATGCTATCTAAATGATCTATGACCGGAAGAATTCACGCAATTACTGATCAGTAGAGGTACGTAAATTTCGCATATACATTCCAGGTCAGGTTGAACGTCAATTGTGTATACTTCATTGTCATGTATGTGACTTGCTGGCGGCTGTTATGAAACGCGTTTGACTACTGCAAACAAGTAGTAAATAAGGAAATAATGCGAAGTGCTATCTCTTGCTACCTGCTTATACGGTAATAAGCCAATAGATAATCGATTGTGGCCAGTGGGTGTATAGGACTGACAAGTCTATGCTGCTGCCAGACGAATCCGCGAAATTGGCGTACCTCTACTGATCAGTAAGCTAGAATCCAAGAATATTTGTGAACTCAAGCAAACAGCAGCTTCTTATTGGCTGCTCGCCACATTAGTTTCAGTCTCAACTATTGGCTCAGTATCTTACACAGTGCCAAATAAGACCACAATTTTGTTGCGGATAGATTTGTGTCCCACTTTGTTTCAGTGTCTCACTCTCACATCGGCAGCTTTGCTTCGTGATTATTGGCAGCGTATCTTTGTTCAGACACGTCTCTCATTTGACTGCACCAATCAGAACAATACTGATGTGCAGTGGCGGCTCGTGGGTTGTTGGCAGGTAGGGCTGCAGTTGCCAAGAGCTGTACAGGGTTGTGCGCTGGTTGACTCTACAGCCACTGACACGCTGATGTGCAGGTGCCCCTTACTACTATGGGTGGTCACTAAACATCTAGGAGCCAGCAAGTATTTCATGGTCGTTGGTCTACGGCGCGTTCATCAATAGTGTACAGTTCTGACTATCTGCACACTGAGAAAAAAATTTTGTTGATACAAACAAAATTTGTTTCAATCAACCAAATCATTTGTTTACAGAGGGGCAACGAAATATTTGTTTGCTTGTACCAAATTATTTTGTTCCCTCGATTTGTTTGAGGCAAATAGCTGAATTTGTTAGCAGTACCAAATATTTAGTTGGTCATAAAAATATTTCATTGGACATATTAAATGCGCATACAATATTTTAAGAACTAAACCACAGATTATATTTTATAAACTTGGA
>PNEQ01068432.1:12145-24861 GCA_003012365.1 Medauroidea extradentata | reverse complement strand
GAAAGTCTATCTGAAAATAGATGCGACATGAGTTTACTTGGAATATTAAACACGTGATAATTAAAACATTAGACACTGGCAAATTACATGATATAAAATTTAAGTTATAAGGCAGAACATCGCACTTTAAGAATAACGTAATTATGATAAAAGTTTGGGGGAGACAGTTACATGTTTTGGCGCGGCGAAGTTGGCCGCGTGGGCGAGTCCAACTTGCCGCGAGGCATAGGGGTGTTTGTGCGACACATGGGGGTTATACACGACAAAGGTCATATTAACTGAGTTACACTGGAACCACACTTTCCCCTAGCCTCGTATGGCTATTCCAGGTTGGTGGCGTGATCCCCCTTGACGGGAATAGCACTGGGGTGCTAAAACAAGAGAGTTGGATTTGCTGTCATATACTGAGAGTTTCCGTCAAGGGGGCACTTTCCTACCAATGGATGGCCGTTTTCTGGGTCCGAGGCACATATTGTGTCCACTCGACGTCGCGGGGGCGGCGTCTAGGCGCTGCTACCTCGTCGCGCACGTGGGCGGGTGCGTTCCAATATGCACAAGCCCAGGCCGCCTCGGACCGTTCCGTTTGGGGCTTGATGCGCACGACGGGCTCAGATCAGGGAAGGTCAGGGACGACCCGCGTCAATTGAATCCAGCTATTTAGATCGAATGAACGCACTTATCGATACTGCTGCATTACACATCTTCATAAGCGGAAAATATACAACACTGCACCTAGAGCGGGACACAGGAATCATACACCCTGCCACACACGACACCCTGGGTCAGATCACTGGCACAGACATTGTGACGTTGACCATTCACGATGGGGAGATGGAATTGCCAGTTACATTCATTACAGACCTCAGAGAGAAACTTATTCTCGGAGTACCATGACTATTAAAACAGAAATTTGTCATTGAACTGGCACACAGCAGCATCCACTTCGGGCGCAATTAGCTGAAGTCGGTTTACCATCTAGAATACTATCAACCCTCTATACATGTCGTGGTCTACTTTGACGGTTTTGATCATGCTGTTCTGGAGGCAAATAAAGGTGACATCGAAGTTGTCCTAGAGGAACGGAGTACTGTGTTCACGTGTGGAAACCCACTGCGCCACATCACTGTGGTGGAACACCATATATCGACCAACGATGACGAACCTGTATACTCACCGCCCAGAGACCGCACCACATACCATCCTTGTATAATTGAGGAGCAGGTAAATATAATGGTAAAAGACAGCGTGATCGATCCTACTGAGGGCGACTGCCCTAAAAAGATGGTATCTGAAGATTTTATGTCGTTGTCCACCCTCTCAACAAGGTCACGAAAAGCTCTGCACCACCAGTCATCAATGTAGCAAATGCCCTGAACTTGATGAAGTTGCTAAGGCGATATAATTTGACCTTTGATCTGGATACTTGCAGGTACCAGTCAAGACCCAAGACTTCTTTCATTCTGCCCGATGGCATCCAGTGTCAGTTATGAGCCATGCCATTTGGCTTAAGGTGTGCACCAGCCACCATTCAGGCCATGATGGTGCAGGTGCTGGATGGATATATTGACAAGTTGGCGATTGCTAAAGTTCTTCAGTAGCCGCCGTCGTGGATGGTTCTGTTTTTTGGATCCTGTGTCGGGAATTCGGCACATTATGTGTTTGTGATGTACTGGAAGTTTCTAGAGTTTGATATTGTTTTCTGTTAATGGATATTGGTTCTAATTATTGACTCGTTTCGTGTATAGATTGGAGTTCTTGGCCGTGGGCGAAAGCTAGAGGCCACTTTTCACGTAAAAAAAAAGTTGGTGATTGCTTAACTGGACAATGTCGTTGTGTGGTCCGACAACTGGGACGACCCTCTGAGGCACCTAGCCCTCGTTATAGAATGCTTCGCAGTAGTAGGTTCCACCTGTGCCTACTATAAGTGCCACAATGGCAAGATGTGGCACATCAATGCAGAAGGGAATCAGCCAAGTCCTGGTCACCTTTTCCTCACTGAGGAATGGGAAGTACCAAGAACTCCGAAATAACTTAGAACATTCTTTGGACTAATTAACTTGTAACACCAATATATTAATGACTTCATCACTATCGCTGCACCACTCACTGCACTGATGTCAACAGCTGTCAAGTACCGTTGGGATGGACACACTGAACAGGCGTTCTGCGCAGTCAATGAGCATTTCCAAAATTGTCACCACCTCGAACATAATGACCCAATGCGCCACTTTGACGGGGACGAGGGTGGAGGAGATGGTGAATTAAGAAAAGTACTGGTGTGCTCTAAGAGCGTTCCCGACTAGGCGCCAGTCGGTTAGCGGAGAACCAGCACTCAGGTGTTACATGCGGAGTGGTCTCAGGGTCGTGTGGCCGATGGCCGGCTTCAAAACTCTCCTCGTCCTATGTCATTATACTTACGTTCGGAGAGTGTTGTGGCCCTCTCCTTGCTCATATACACACACAAACAAAGCACTCGACAGGGATTTCGGGCACCTGTACACCCATATGAAAACACATGGTCGGGTTGTAGGGTCCCGTACCCTTAAGCACCGTGAAGCGGCGAAGTCAATAAGTAACACAAAAATATAGGCAAGGCATTATTATTAACTCACATCGTTCTCCAGTACACAATGCAACACTGGCGATGTTGAAAATGGTCCCGGACGTAGCCCGTCTGGTAGGCGAAGCGTGGCAAAAATCCCACGTGGCGGGAATAGAGAAATTTAAGTATTATAAGCCTTGGGCGTGAAACGAGTCGACAGGGGTGAGGGGTTAACCCGGGCACTGAAGTTACGTTAGAGTTAATGTTCCAGAAAGCGAAAAATAACTATTGCTGTAAAAACGATTAGACAAAAGAGTTGCTGGTGCCCGGGCGACCCTAGCCGAACCACCTCGACACGCCGCCAGTAGTCAACTGAGGAAGCCTTGGCGGGCTCAGGGCGACCATGCCGCTGAGCGCACCAAAACTTCTTAACACACAAAAACACGTACAAACATACAAACAAAAGCACTTAAAAATTTAATAAAAATTATACTTGCTGATTATTGTCCAAAATATTGTTTGGAATGTTTATATTTATATTTTGAAGAATTTCGGTCAAACAATACTTTACGTTACATGAATTTAAATTACATTAAGAACAGATAGTTACTTTAATATGATTAAATGAAAAATCTAGAGAGCAATGTTAGTATTAAAAAGAGCAATTTAACAATGATAAGATTTAAAGAAATTACACGGCAGAGTTCGCCGGTTGGACGAGTCCATCTTGATGTCAGGAGCAGGGATGTATTTACCTGAATTTGAGGTTAGACCTGACTAGTCTTTCCAGGGTGCTGATTTTAGGGAAACAAGGTTACCCCTGGCCTTTTACGTTGCTTTATTATATGGTACAAGTGCCCCTATTGCCCTCACTTCCACACAACACTCGCACTGATAGTTAGGGGTTCACTGCGTGTTTGCTGCATTTAGCAATGGCTCGTGATTAGGGGATTTTTATCTACATCTGGACTTTGCGTTTGACTGTGGGGGTGACATCGGGACGCTGTGGCCTCTTGTGATCACGCTGTCGGGCGCGTTCCCATATGTGCACGCAGTACTGCATGCCAGGTGTGTTCCCTCGGTGCATGGTGCACACGACGAGCTGCTCCGAGGGCACGTGGCTTGGTCCACATCGTCTTGTACCTGCAATTGGAAACCAGCCAGAATAGGATTTGTGCTGTGCTCTACGAAGTTGGAGACAGTGGAGAATGCCACATGAGAGACTAAGGCAGTGCTAAGTTTGGCAGCATATAACAGTGTTATGATGTTAACGAACGGGAGTACCTGGCAAGGCAATAGTGTGGGCTCTTAAAAAGTACTGGATGTAATTGAAACACCAACGGTTCACACTTAGTGTGGACAACAGGAACCTGGTATTGCTGCACAGCATGCGGGAAGCATAGAGCATGTTAACTCTGGGCAATGCTCATGAATTCTTGGTCGAGCATGTCCCCGGCATGGAGAAAGAACTTGTAGACAAACTCTCACGCTCACTTACTCCAGACATCCGGGAGCATGACCCTAACTAGTGGGAAGCCATATTGCCACATACCAGCGCAAGGGAATTCAGTACCTTGCTTGCCCCTTATTCTGATTCATCAGTTAATGATCGAAACAGAAGTGAAACTGTTGGCTGAAGAATTGGACCATGTAATAATATGGGACCAAATGACAGCACCAGAAGCTATCTGTTGGAGAGAAGAGTGTACCCGAAGGAGTGTTGAAAACTTGTGTGTAGTAGTAGACAGTCGGCTGGAGACCTATGCGACTAGATCGGTGGGTCGATGGAAGACATACATCGCAGTTGACATGAAGGCAGCTGTCCTACATTACACCCATGACAACTGCCTGGCAGGACATCCAGGCACAGATCAGACCCAAAGGAACATTGCACACACTTACCACTAGCCAGGCATATCAAAGGATATCTGTGAGTATATATGAGCTTGCAGAATCCGTAAAACCCTGAAGTCGTGGAGTACGGATGGTCAAAACTGGCAAAAGCCATGCCAACCAACTGACCACTTCGAATTAGTAGTACTCGACATCATGAGCCCATTACCAAGGAGCACACAGAGAAAGAGCTTCATCACAGTCATGCTGGAGCAAAATGTTGAATGGAGGGCAAAGACTCATGTAGGCTATGTTGCGAATGTACATGTACCTAAAAAAAAGTGGAAGTCTGAGGGTCTTACGTTAAAGAAGTATGAATTTTAAGGTTCAAAATAGTGCAATTTAGGTGTTTCTTAACACAAATATTGAGTATAAAGCAGCCATAATCACAGTGAAAAAAAATTATTCTAATATAATTACAAGTGCATTACAAATACCCTAAATATATGGGGGATGGGCAAAACACATACAATGCCCCCTCCATCCACAAATAAGTGAATGGGCAAACACCCTGCTGCTTCGCGACTCCAGCGCCACTGCTTCATCGTGTTAGTCACAGATACCTACTTCCATTGGATGGAAACTTATTAAGTCATCGTTTAAAAGCTAATACTATTACCAAACTACTGAAAACCATATTTTTCTCAAGGAGGGGTCGTTCACAAGTTTTCGTAATGGACAACAGCAGCCAGATCATTGGCCTTCGGTGGAGAGAACTTTGTCGAGGCTGGGAAGTGGAGCACTATAAGACCACATTCTACCATACACATGCAAACCCTTCTGAGGGAAGGAACAAGACCTTAAAATCACAGCTACAAATTCGAATGGGGAATGACCGCTCTGGTTTGCAGTGACACTTACCTGGTTACATGCTCTTCATCCCAGTCTTGCTTCCGATGCAAGCAAAAGCATCACACATCACTCCATGTTGATGGTAGCACTTCACCGCTGAAACCCACCATGTCAGTTTCTAACTCGGACGAGACTGAACCTTTTGTAGGTGTATCAGCTTCCCAGAGTCAAACATCAGTTTTATTGTCGACTGCTCTGGTTGCTGCATAAGGTCCTGATGACACACCTCATTTGATGTGCTGCCTGTTAATGCTGCACAGGCATCATTTATCACGAAGTCAGCTGCTCTCTCTTCCATGTCAAAAGGTCAATGAAAGTGTGTCAGGTCTTTCTCAGAGTCCTGTTCAGTTAAAAGGAGCAGTGAAATGTAGGCTTCAGTCACTGGTAGACTCAGCATGTGTGTTTAATCAGACCTTGTGTGTAGTATCCAAGGTTACCAATAATCTGCGTCGAGCCTCTGTAGATCCGAGTGTCCGCACTCAATTGGGTTCACTAACTCTGGCAGATCCACATTTCGATAAGCCTGGCCCTGTGGACATTCTCCTGGGTGCTGGTGTTTATACACATGTTTGCAAAAGTGGGCGGCTGGAGTTGGGCCAACAAATGCCTGTTGTCTTCGAATCCAGATTAGAATGGATGTTGCTCGGGGAAAGTCCAGAGTTACGTGTCAACTCTTCTGACCGTCTAGTCTCGATGTTTTTGGGAATTGAGGATTCATTGGACTCCACTCTCAAAAGGTTCTGGGAGGCAGAAGAGCCTCCACAGTATGTCAGCCAGATGCAGACTATTGTGAGTCACATTTTATGGCCACACATACTATAGATGCCACTGGGAGATATAAAGTACGCCTCCTTTTCATCCCTCAAGCACCACCTCTTGGAGAGTCTTGTCTATATTCTGAGGGTAGATTCTATACCTTAGAAAAGAAGTTTACTTCCCAGCCAGAGTTGGAAACTGTATAGTGAATTCATGGATGATTATGTTGGTGCCGGCCACATGGAACATTATGTGTCCCCACCTGAACCTTCCTTTGGTGTTTAACACCCTGAGTGTTTTATTCCGCATCATTGGGTACTCAAAATGTCTAGCTCCACTACTAAATTGAGGGTTGTGTTTGATGGCAGCGCTAAGACCTCAACTGGAGTTTCCCTCAACATACCACTCTTTCCAGGGCCCAAACTGCAAAACAATATCTGTGATGTTATCCTACGATTCAGGCTCTATTGTGTAGTCTTTTCATGAGATATTAGACAAATGTACATACAGATATTAGTCCACGAAGATGACAGACCCCACCAACTGATTTTCTGGCGTGACAACCCCTCTCTCTGTCTCGAGGTATTCCAGCTCAACACAGTGACTTATGGACTTTAACCTTCTCCCTTGTCGGCCATCTGGACACTACGTCAATTAGCTTCTGATAAAGGTCACCAGTTTCTTTTAGCCAAGAATGCTCTCTTGAACCATGTGTTTGTGGAATATATTGTGAGTGGTGCATGCTCATAGGAGGAAGCCTTCGTTTTGAAGAATCAGCTGATTGAGCTTCTAAGCAAAGGAGGCTTCGAACTTAAGAAGTGGTCTAGCAACCATCCACAAATTCTGGATGATGTTTTGGAATCCCATCGTGAGAAACCCAAGATGATGGACTTTTCAGCTGGACCAGTCATAAATGTGTTAGGACTTCAGTGGAGTCCTGATAACCATGTCGTCTCATACAATGTGAATATTATCAGTAATGGTATACCAACGAAACATTCAATCTTATCACAGGTTGCTCGAATATACGACCCATTTGGTTGATTATCTCCTGTAACTGTGTGGGTTAAGAACTTGCTTCAGTGGTTATGGATTCAAGGATTTAGTTGGGAGGATCCTGTGTCATCTCCAGCCAAAGATAGGTGGACCGAGTTTATTGAAAATCTTTCCCAGTTAGAAACCTTCACTCTGCCACGATTTATCTGCCCCAAGGTAATCAGTGCCGAACTGCATGGCTTTTCAGATGCCTCTGAATGAGTGTATGCTGCCGTTGTCTATCTGAGGAGTTGCGATGCTCAGGGAAACATCAGTGTTCATCTTATTCTTGGCAAGTCTCGAGTAGCCCCTTTGAAGCAAGTTTTGCTCCCTCGGCTCGAGTTGTGTGTTGCCCATCTGTTAGGCAAACTAATTCATTATTGTCGTTCCTTTCTCGACACTCAGTTGCATGTTAATTCTACGCATGCATGGACTGACTCTAGTATTGTCTTGGCCTGGATTAAGACTCAGCCCTATTTGCTCAAAACGTATGTTGCAAATAGTGTAGCTCAGATTCAAGAGTGGAGCCCCCCTCAGTCCTGGAAACATGTTGCCTCCAAGGATAACCTTGCTGACTGTGCCTCTCGTGGTATATTTCCCACTGAGTTTCTGTCTCATGATATGTGGTTCCATGGCCCTAGCTGGTTAGTCAGTTCTCGTGATCAGTGGCCAGTCTCAGAGGTGAACCAGGACGGAATGGAAGTCCCAGAACTTAAGTCCTCCACTTCTGCACTACTGAACACACAAGAAGTTCCTGAAGAGCTTCAATTGTTGCGGAACATCTCATCTTGGGTGAAGCTTGTCCGTGTGGTAGTGTACGTAATGTGATTCATCCACCTTACTGGGAAACAGTTACCTACCAAAAGACCTTTGACCTCATCTGAACTGAGGTTTGCTACTGTGGTGGTGTGTAGATGCAACCAGCGTGTTAGCTGTTGCGAAGATTTGAAGCTTCTTAAAGAGAGATTTTCTGTTCCACACGCTTACAGCATTTGAATCCATTTCTCGATCACCAGGGTGTGCTCCTAGCCAGCGGACGTCTGTCGAATTCAGCTCTTTAATTTTAAACTAAACATCCTATTGTGCTGCCTAAAGGTCACCCTGCTGTGGAAGACTTTGTTGATCATCATCATGTGAAGTACTTGCATGCTCCACCACAAATGTTACAATCTTTGTTGTGCCAACAATTTTGGATTCTCGCTGCTCGCTCAGCTATACGCTCACATGTTTTCAAATGTGCCAGATGTTTTCGGTGTCACCCTACCAATGCTCCTCCTCTCATGGTTGACCTGCATGCTACTCGTGTCTATTCCACTGGGGTATTCCAGCATGCTGGTGTTGACTCAACAAATTGTACCATTGTACTACATAGAAGGTATATCTTTCAGTATTTGTATGCTTCGTCACTATGGCAGTTCATATCGAGTTGGTGACTGATTTGACTGAGGACAGTTTCATTTCTGCGCTCACAAGGTTTGTTTCAAGAAGAGGACTGTGCACCAGTATCTTCTCTGATTGTGGCACTGACTTTGTTGGTGCTTTCAAGCAGCTTCATCATTCATTCAATGAACTACTTAAGTCACCTCTCTTGGAAGACTTTGCCTTGGCTCATTCTATAACCTTTCACTTCAACCCTCTGGCAAGTCCTTACCAGGGAGGCTTGTGGGAGGCTGCCATAAAATCTGCGAAATAACACCAGCGAGTTATTTGTGATCAAATCTTAACACTCGAAGAGCTCATGACATTGTGTACTCGTGTCGAGGTAGTATTAAATTCTAGGCCCTTGGCACTACTGTCCTCGGACCCATGTGATATCACTGCCTTGACACCTGGGCATTTCCTGATTGGCAGATCTGGTCTCATTACCTAACTCACAAGAATATGATCACAGTATGTGTCTGTCCAAAAGAAGGAAGATGGTGTGTACAGTCGGTAAACATTTTTGGAATCGCTGGTACAAGGAATACTTGCAACAGCTGCAACCACTGGGGAAGGGGCAAGTTCGACATCCAGGACTCAGTGTGGGAGATTTGGTTCTTGTGGATGAAGAACCTGCCCCACCCCTAGGCTGGTGCTTGGCCAGGGTGACCAGAATGCATCCGGGAAAGGATGGCATCGTCAGAGTGGTGGATGTGCACACCAAAAAAGGGAACCTGTGTATATCTGTACACAAACTGTACCATCTACCCACTCAATAACCTCCTTTTTATCATTTGTGTGGAACTGTATTATTCCATGTATATATAAAAGCTAGTGTAGTGTGTGGTACTTTGGAGACCTCAGCTGGTCTCAGGGGGCTGTATGTTCGGTAATTAACCTATACGAGAATTGTGGACATTGTGGAAGGATACGCTTCAACTTGGAAGTAATTCCAGAAGCGATGCTGGATTCTGTCGGTCTCAAAATGGCGTCTCGGTGTGTGCGCATGGTGTTTCGCAATTTGGTTTACAACATGTGTAATCTCTCAACATTACCAGACAAATACATATGCTATTGATACACTAAAAGGTTCAACAAAAGATGAGATGGTGACAGAGCGACACGAAGCTGGCCGCCTTCGAATGCCGCTTATTGCCAACTGCCGAACGCTTAGCACACTCCCTGCCTCGCTGAAGGTCTGTGCCAAACGTTCGTCAAAACACAAAATAATTAAAAAAAAAGAACTACAGAACAAACATTCAGTAAATTTAAAATTATTGTTTTTCCGGTTTAGTGTCCCAAACGTCTGCAGGGAATGTTTATATTTTGATATCACAAAATTTTTAATTTTATGTAATTTTTGTATTGTGACGTATTATTCTGTGACAAAGTAAATTTTAGCTCTAGATTAATTTTGAAAGCACACCAAAACTCTGACATCACTTGAAAATAGAAACACATTAAATATATGTTAAAATAATTTGAATGACACCACGTGGTCAAGCTTGCCACGTGGGCGAGTCCAAGATGTGTCCGAGGTTCAGGGGTGTTTCTGCGAATTTACAGGTTAAGCCCGACATAATTTTATCACAGAATTTGAAACTGAATTTAGTGGCCTCGAATTGAACTACCATGCGTAGGTGTAACCCATGTTCCTTTTTTAACTCTGGTTTTGCGGGACCACGTGACACACTATAAAAGTGTTACCACAGTGGACCTAGGAAATGGGGCACTTTTCCCCCAATGGATGGTGCGCTTTATTTACTGGCGCACACACTACTACTACCCGGCCTCACGGGGGTGGAGTCTGGAAGCTGCCGCCTCTTGGTTCCACGTGGCCGGGTGTTTTCCGATATGTGGTGGTGGTGCTTTTGCTTCGACCATTCCGAATGGGTGGTGCGGTGCGGACGATGGGCTTCGGCAGATGAGATGCGGAACGGTCTGCATCATGGTCACTTTGCAACCATTACCGATACCAACACTCGAGAAGCAGAAAGTTATCCTGTACCAAACTGTTAACGTTGACCTTTCTAACCTGTAGTAGAATTAACCTTAACAAGAGATAAAATTAAGAAGATATATTTGAAAAAAAATGGTGTACACATTCATCTAGTGTGTATAAGGATTTAAATATTTGTGTACAAAATAAAATTTTAGTCTGTTATTTGAGTTCATAAGGACACTATATTTTAAAAAATTGTCAATCTAATGTACACCAAATTGTGTTATAACTGAACTTTGCTGTTTTTATATGAATTTGAATCTCTAGCCACTTTCCATTATTCACTGTTTTCACCGGCCAGTGTTTTCAGTAAGGTCAGCTATATAGTTCCGATATTGCTGACGGCACTGATAGTCACTGATGGTTTGTTGATGACGATACCCTGTGCGAGGCTACATCCGTTTATTGAGATTACCGATTTTACTGGCGCTTCAGAGCATAGGTGTTGTCAGTAAACCGATATTTTTGGCGGAAATTCAAATGTTGAATATATCTAATTGTAGGACAAGGAGTCTTTTTGAAGATATAAGGCCCAATGTGGTATCAATTAATTTATATATGTTTATTTAACGTTTGTTTATAGTTACTGAAGCATTCGTCGAGGTGTTCGCAATGCCTAAATAATGTTTAGAGTTTGAATCGTGCCTTTCTTATGTATTTAAAAAATAATGGATACAGCTTCCCAAACATTAAATGTGCGGAATAGACGTGAAAAAACGAAGAAAATTATATTAGTCGTAAGTTGTGCTAGGCATCAATATGCTAAAAATATACCAACTTTATTTACTAAATACAATTGACACAACTAGCAAAATAAACATGATTGTTTATCGCAAGAATGATATCACAGTTATGCCAGAGATGTAGTTGCTAGGCAACGGAAATTGCAGTAATGATTACTGATTTTATTATCCGATATTATCAGTTTACTGACGGAGAAATATTTGCTGATTACTGAAACGTTCCCATATTGTTCACGGACACTGGCGAACTGTCAGTGATATCAGTGTTGTCAGGAAAAAAGGAAAGGGGCCATCAGAATCAACATGCTGTATATCGATATTCATTTGTTATTGTTTTTGTCTGATTAAAAAAAATTATATAGGAAAGTATAATTGGGTACTTATCGAAGGTTTGAATCGTGTTCAAGAAAGTGTCTTTATTTCGAAATAGAGTGATTCACAAACGGAAAATTCACAGTCATTTTTATCGAAATGTTACTGAAGGACTCGCAAAATGAAAAGAAGACCAAAGTGGTGGGCTGCAAGAAAGTGTCTGGTATGTATTTAAACAAATATGGCTACCGCATTGTTAGATGTTTTCGATGTTCATTAGTCAATACTATTAGTGCTTTTAAAAGTACAATTCCGAACTGGACTGAACTCAGAGCGAAAGTGGACTGAAATGTGTTTACAGTAAAATGTTCGATTCAGATTGACATGTAAACATGGACTGAATTTGTGTCTAAGAGACCCCTCTTTGCGAAGCTTTGTCCTGCGGGGCAATTTACAACTAAGAAAGTAAGAGCCAAATATTTTTTAGATATTTTGTTTGAATTAATTCGTCGTAATATTAATTTTGATAAATTTGTCACTTCTCATTATTTTTATATCGTTAAACAGTGTTATTTAGTAAGCCAAGGACGATTCTAACCTCTTACATAACCAAAGAAACGATTCAATATGGCGACCTCTTCGTATTCGTTCAGTTCAGTCCGGTAGGTGTCTAAAGTAAACTTTTCAATTCAGATTCTACACTTCATTCCACTTCGCCGACTGGACTGGATTATTCACTCCATTCCTACTTGAGTCCAGTAGGAACATGTTTAAATAAAATTTGAATCAAGATTCTTCAGTTCACTCTTAGTTCAATCCGTATTGAGTTCTTACTCTAAACATAGTATATTAGCCTACATTTTATTACGAGCCTCAGTTTTGCACTTGATTCCAAAAGTAATTTTAAAATTTTTTTTACGGACAATTGTTTGTTTTTGTTTTCTACTTTTTATCAATAGCTAACCACTGCGGCGACCCTAGTCTTTGCAGGGCCTGGACATTGGCTCTTCGCGGGGCCCCTTGTAGTTGTAGCACCTAAAACCGGCAAAAGCTATTTTAGTAATTTTATATATATGTATATATGTATATATATATATATGTGTGTGTGTGTGTGTGTATATATATATATATATATATATATATATATATATATATATATATA
>PNEQ01068432.1:0-12045 GCA_003012365.1 Medauroidea extradentata | reverse complement strand
AACATTTGCTAAATACATGGAAAATAATTTTTTCAAGCAACACGATCAAGGGTCAGACTTAAAATTACCAATGGTAGAAATTAAAATGAATGTATCGTAAAGTACTAAATTTAAATATGACAACATAGTTGTTTGCAGGCAATAGTGTAATATCGTAAATTCTACTGTCCTGGGGTCCTGGGTTTGATACCCGGTTGGTGAGGACAAGTTTAAATGTCCCTCTGTCAGCTCTTCTAATCAGCCTCAGAGGTGTCTTGGTTCTCACCGTCTGGAGTCCCCCGAGGATCCAGCATGCCTTCGGGCTGCCAACCCATCATCATCTTAGAATTGACCTGAACAGTTTCTAAAGAAACAAGAATTTATGCAACATATTCTTAGAAGTACGAGGGCATATAGCGTTTACTCCAAGTGCGGTGGGTTGAAGTTGCAGACACGGGTATTATTTCGGCTTGTCAGTTACCCAGCAGCTGTGTCTGCCAGCTCGATGCCCTCTGGAGGATGCGGGACTTACGGTGTTCGCCCGTGACTGTAGCCACCACTGGCAGACCATAGGTTTTTTCAATTAGTTTTGCTGTTTGGTGTAGTGTTGTAGTTCAAAACCACTCAGAGATTGCAAGATCATGTGACTTATATTAGGGCCTAAAAAATTTTGTGGACTTAGGGTTGAAATTTACTGTTGTTCAGTAGCACTTAAAATCCCCAAATAATTCTATCAAGTCGTCTACTTAAGCCGTAAGGTCTTGTATTTTAACTGAAACTTATAATAACTATCTATAATCATTGTATAACAAAGAATTAAAAATATTGTCCTGTTATTTTGTGTGTAAACAATAGAAAACCTATTTAGGCCTCGCGGTATTATTTTTAAAAAATAATTTTCATGTGTTAAAAGAGGAGAAAAGAACTATGAATGCTGGGAAGGTTACTGATTGTAGTTAGTGGTGCAGTGAAGGAAAGCCGTACATCAAAATTGTACAGCCGATGTTAGAATATGCAACAGCAGAAGGGGACCCGTACGTGGAATTGGAGGTAAAGTTTCTGGAGAAGGTGCAAAGACGGGCAGTGTGGTGGGTGAAGGATAAACTTATAAATGGAGAAGGCAAGGGCAGGTTAGGGAGAAGTTACGGAACTTTCAGTCATCTGTGATGCTGAAGGAACTGAGCGGTTGGGAGGAACTCATTGAAGGAAAGGAGAAGAATGGAAAGGCTGGTCATGATGTACAGGATGGTGGAGAAAGAGAGGCTGGGGTAAGACAAAGTCTAGAGGAAGAGGGAATAACAGTGAGAAGATCCAGATGATGAACAGAACAGAGGTGTGTAGGCAGTAAATTCTTAGTGGAATGTACTTTTGGTAGTGTTTGTGGTGGTGGTGGGGGGGGGGGGGGAATTGGTAGGTGAGTGAGGAGGAGGTTACAGCTTTCCGCAAGGCGGTTTCCCAATTGCAAGCTGTTGTTGTTATTAATCATATGAAAGGGACAAGTAATAAAAAAGAGGTGTAGGGCTATCAGCCTACAAAAGAACACGATATGTGGGTCCTCCTTCATGGACGCACTATTCTACCTACCGTACTGTATTGACCATGAGCTAATCTCATATACCTATTTACGTTGTACTGGTGTTTAAACGTCACATACCAAGATCATAAATAATAATCACTAAAGTCTTCCCCAATGTCTCAGCGTGTAGCGTTGCAGGACAGGGGATTTTATTTTATCTGGTGAATTAATATCTTATGTGATCATAATTTTCTAATATGTTTAAATTTGTAAGATTATTTTCAGTGGTCTCGGTTTCGGAAAGGGAGAGTAGAGACACAGTAATTTTTTCCTGAATGTTCTAGTTAGGGTGTAATGTTTATAGTTATGGCCAGGTGGCCTCGGTAGGAGGCAACAGCTTTGTTTTCCTTTTGTGTTCTAGTTTTCTGCGGGAGTTTTGGCGCTGTTTGTTTATTTAATGCGTAGTTGATAATTATACCCTAGAGGGTTCTAGATCATGGAACGAATGACGAAGGTCACGCCACCGAGAACCAGCCAATGAGAGCACAGCGTGTGGTGCCCCTTCGTCCTTCGTTCTGGAATGTTTGCCTCCGCCATGTTGCAGAATATGTCGTGACGCGATCCAGAGCAGACGTGCGCGGGGCTGCGGCCCAAAGCACTACAATATGTAGTGTTCTGTTTCATTTGGTTTTAATTATCTGATATAGAGATGCTGTGTTTCTGCTTATAATTTTCTGTGAACTGGATCCACCGTGCCAAGACTGAGATAATGTATTCCGTGCGGATGTAAACAGTCATATAATAATACCAGGAATAGTGGAAAATAGTAAAGAATATTATTTCAGGACGAACCTTTTCTTTAAAATTCTGACGGTGACTGTGGAAATTCAAAATTTAGTCTACAGTATGGCATAACCTACAAAATTATTACTTATAAATTCTGGAGTACGTGACCACCGATCAAGAGATATGTCCCAGCATATAACCTTGCCTGTTTTGGCTGGGTTATCCCCGAGTTAGTACACTGGTCTAGGAGGACTGGTGTGCTACATTTGTGACGAGTGGAGCTCAGGTAACTTATGCAAGAGCGAAACGTCGCAAGTGGACCCACTTGACATCAAACCCTACCCTACCACACCACGTCTGACTCTTCGTAGGACAACACTTAACTCACAACTACCGTAACAGTACAGGTCGGGCGTGTGGCGTGGCACACAGTTCAGGAAGTGGCTCCCAGTGAATGAACGTTTGAACCTTCACTGTCCATCGTGATGCATTCTTCATTTATAACCGTAACTTAATTTTTGGTGGTACAGCTGTGGCAAAACTGGCTTTTCTTTCACTATAACACAGACTGACAATTATATTTTTTAAAAATTACATTATAAATTAACTAAATTGAGAATACGTTTTACTTACATAGCATACATACTAATTAAATGGAAGACAGACATACAAACACAAACTTATTTATGAGAGAATGAAAATTATTTAGTAAAACATATAGCACTGAGTAATCACTGGTGAGCTAACTGTTGCAAATAATGTCAAACTGAGTTTTTAAAATTTACAAAAGATGGTAGACTGCTTCTGTAAAGTTGCAGTTCTAGATTGTTCCAGAGGTGACAGCTGTTGATAGAGAATGAACTAGAAACTTAATTATTCCTGTGTGGAGGAATATCGAGTTAACTCGTTGCACGTGAATGAATGTCGTGGTTGAGGTAAGAGGACAAGTCCAGCTCGGTAGTTACGATTTACAAGTGTAAATGAGAGCAAAGTTAAAAAAATCTGTTCTGCAGTTTTGTTTCAAATTATCGTGACCATGTTGGTGAATTTTTTCAAGGCAGTAAATATTAGGCATATGGGTTTAGCTAATATATAAGTTTAACTAACTTAATTTGTGTTTGTGTACTTATTAGTCAAAACTGTATAATTCTCTGTCTTGGAAGAATTATGTATCACAGTACAAAGCACTTTAAACAAAGCTGCCATACAAATTTGTGATATCTGCTCTAGTCTAGGTTTAAAAAAAATATTGGGAGAAGACTAGAAGCAGGGTAGCATGGTGTTAAAACCATTTACGACTCACATTACATATGTATTTATGTAGGCACAGTATCTCATTGAATAACTGTACTTCCATGTAAAATATACATTCTTGTGTTGATACAGTCGTGCAGCAAGAAACAAGTCAATTGTGTGGCATCAACCTAGGAGTCACTTGAGGTCCCATCAAGGAGCATGTAATATGATAGTGGCATGTAGAAGAGGTAACAAAAGTGTTAAAATGTAATGAGGCAGCAAGTCCACATGGTGTAAGAAATAGCTACTCAGTTGTTGGGTTCTCGAGGCAGGGTGATGAGGGAGGCTGTGGTCAGATTGGTTGTCTGTTAACTAAGGCAGAATACAGAGGAAGAGGGAATAATAGTGAGAAGATCCAGGTGAAGAGGAACAGAACAGAGGTGGGTAGGCAGTTAATGCTTACGAGGTCGTTTAGGGAGTGGAATTACTTTCGGAAGATTTGGTGACTGGGATCGTTCCATTTTAAATCGGCCCATGCTGAAACTTCGTACATGAAATACATACCATTCTTTAAAAGTAAAAAACCATTTTTAAAAATTTTTGCATGAGATATAGGTTGTATGGTCAACTGCCACAAAAAAAAGTGACATTTCAGGGTCACTTTTAAGAAGCCATAACTTTTTACCCCATGCTGCTATGAAGCTCTGTCATAGATCTTTAGAAAGTTTTAAAACTAAGTATTTTACTGTGTACAGAGCAAATTTTACCTGATATCAAAACTAACCCTCTTTTTTTAGGGTTGAATAGTACCTGAAAAAAAACTGTTTCTGCAACATTTAGCTAGCCATAAAATACTGAAGGCGTGGTAAGAACGTAACACCATCTGTGGTAGAGGGGTTCAATAAGCGAAGTTGGTCATTCTGCTGACTTTACGGGCGCCAACAATGTGGCCCACACATTGCGAATTTTGAGACTATCTCAGGGATGGTTGCGGGTCTACGCATTACTCACCCCTACCTCGGTGTCACTTACAAAATACCTCGACTCGCATAGACACTAGCGTCCCTGATTACTGTAAGTTTGAGTGGGACTCTACAATTATAACAAACATCACATAAGATACAGTCGTACGAAAAGCTCGGTTTATTTCACATCTCGTTACACTGCATGCCTTGCATTGGTTAATTATGTACGTAGCGATGTCTGGGGTATCGAATCTATTCCACCTACTGACACAACATAAAACCACTTCCCACTCTGTAGTGTCTGATAACACAATCCCTGCGGGGTAAGGGTGCCCCCAGCTGCTAGAGTGGACTGCAGGGGCTTACCCAGGGACGGGATACAAGAGTTCGGACCGCTCGGCTAGGAAGCTGAACACATTACATACTGGGTAGCCCTAGGCTGGAACACAGGCCTGATGTAGGCAGGATGGATGGATGACCACGTGGTTACAGAAAACCCCAGTTTGTGGAATTTAACGTACCCGGATCCCTGACAAAATACGTACAACCCTAGCAATCTTTATGAAGCACAACAGCGAACAAATCACTTGAACTGTGGATGGCACAGATGCGCACAGATTGGTGCGGCGACCATGTGGCTCAAACATTTGCGATACATACCAAAAACAATTACTGGCAAAACCCTAGACAATTACCATATATTCCGTGCTTTAAATATCATCTCCAGAGGACTGGATTCCGACGATGGTGGGTGCGACATCTTAGACCTCGTCCTACTGCCGCGTGGCCCACGCTTCCAAACACCTGTCGTCTTGAAGTTATAGAACCCACAAGGGCTAAAATACATTAATTACACAGCAGTATCTGACTGCGGGGAACGCCATGGCACACGCACAGAGAACAGGTTAATCGGTAAACTATTGCGACTAATTCCGAGAACAAAAGATGAAGGTGCATGCAGACAGCGTCTTTATCCCGGCGATGATGAATGACTGCCACGAGCTAGATGCTGTGCAGTCCCAGCATGGCCGTCTACGAGGTTCGCACCACCAGAAGTTGCGTTAATTACTTTAAAATAGGCAAAAGGCACAAAACACTAACATTAATAAATGTTACGTGTGCGGTGGCACAAATACACAATTATTTCGTTAACTATTATGTCTGCAGAACATAAACCATACTATACTCTGCGGTCGCTGCAATTCAAATAGAGTTCGCAGACACAGTACTTTTGCAGATACACAACACTGCACGGACAAGACCCTTGAATTCAATCATACATAACACTACCCTGTTAGCAATGTCTGGAGAGGGTTAGGGGCAATATCGAGGTACAGCCCGTTTCTCGCCCTGCCTCGTACAAGTGCGGCAACGAGGACAAGAATGTTCTTGGTGTCGCTGGCCTGGTGCCGGCATCAAACTTATGATTTTCATGTATTGTAGACAGCAGTGAGTACTACTAGGGGAAATAAATAATTAAGATGTCATTTAATCCCCTTTACAAGATATAACCTTCCAAAGGAACTTTTTTTTTTCCTAAATTTTTCTTTTTCAAGGTGGAAAATGAGCATGGGGAAGGGGCAAAAATTATTTTTTTGTTTTTAAAAGATATTATTTTTTAACAAAAGAAATTTCAACTTGATGCTTTGAGCAGTTTGGAAACTACAAGCCTTTGGATGTTTGTGGTTTCAGTACGTACCTTGTAGGCTATATATGACAATAAGTAATATATTTCAACGTTAGGTATTTCATTTATAAAAAATATGAAAAGGTTTAAATTAATTTTTTTCACTGTATTTATCTTTTGTTATGAAAAATAAAAATTGGGCTTTAAGTTGTGCGTGTTGACAAAAAATTGTAACATCAGCTAACAGCACAGTTTTGCTGCTGTCTGCTAGTTCAGTTTGCTGTAGATCTCTGACAGAGAGGAAGTGGTATTGAGGCATCTCTACAAGATCTTTCTGTAGTGGTTTGGCATTAGTATTGTGATAAGTTGCTACTTAGGCTGCACGTACATATCTATCATAGCTGATTTTCTGAGCTTAGTTCCAGTTATAAAAACTTACATCATATAAGAACTGGTTGTGATAACATTGAAACAATCTGCACGTATCACGAGAAAAAAGTTTTACAAATATTCACCCATTTATGTGGAAATTCATGCTGTGACCCATTTTCTGTACACAAGAAGTCAATTACAAAGGCATTGCAGGTTATAAATTTAGATTTATGCATACAAAATACCAAACTGAAACTCATTCCTGGTAAAGCTGTGTGTTGCAAATGTTTGGCCAAAATACAAGAAAGTGAGTGATCTGATAACAATGATATTTATGAGCCAGCAGGTGTGTGAGTGGGTTATGTGAATGAAGCATGTAATGCTCTAGGTGTATCTCCAGTAAAAGTTCAGAAATTGTCTCATCTGCTATTAAAAAAAGTGTTGTAAATTACAGAAACAGTCGCTTGTATACTGAATAAATCATTTAACCTTGAGATTTCACCTGATGAAAATCATACAAAGATATGAAACAAATGATATAGGCCCTACTCATTGAAAAGAATTAGTTGGAAAACCGTAGACACCATTCAAGGAAAGGTAAATATTTTGAGTATTCTTCCTTCAACTTACACATATGGCACAACTTCATTCAAAAAGTGTGATAAAGATGACAAGACTTGGGTACGAACATAAGACATACTGATGGTCACAACATTACACTAGCTGTGAGTGAGAACTTGTTCCTAGAGAAGTCCATCTATTGACAGCATTCAGTTTACTTTATTTTATGACAATAAGACATTAATATAAAATTATCGGTATGTGTTTTTAGCTTAAAATATCAATTTCAGCTTAAATGTTTCACTTGACTGTCATTGTTAGTAAATATGGCTATCAGCTCTTGGTAAATAATGTTATAAAGTTGTTTTACCTTCTGTTGATAGACTGCATAGTTGGTTTCGTACATTACCTAAACATCATTTACACCCGTTCCATTACATTTCAGTAGAAGAGATTATTTAATGAATTTAAATGTATCCATTACAATTCTTGATAAATGTATTATTTGAGTCCCTACAGTTACTCCTGAGATTGTGGATGAACGTGCTTTGTATGTTTTTATTCCTGTTACATTAGTAGTTGTTGCAGTTGTGACAACTGTGTAAGAATTTTATTAACATTCACAGTGTTGCTGATTAACTTAACAGAACCATCTCAAGACTGAGAATAATAGCAGACGTAGCACAGAATTGCTTATCTGGGAATATACAAACCCTAGTGTGTGAACTTATTTAGTCCAAGCTATACTTAATGAAGTAATATGTCTTATAACTTTCTCTTACACTGAAATCTGTTTAAATAAAAGTACAAATTGGAAAAAAATATACATATAATTTTCTTGGAAAGGTTACACTATTTTGTGTGAAATAAATTTTTATGTATTCTGTGACCTACAATGTATGTAAACAGTAGGTTACCTACCTGCTTTCAGTTGTAAAGTGTTATATAACATTATGTACAGATACGTACAAAAACATCAGCATAAACTAAGACAGTCTAAAAGATAAAATCAAACTTTTTGCTTAACTTAATCTAGATGTCCTAGCCAGGCGCGTAGCCAGGATTTGTGAAAGGTAGGTGTTTTTGGCCTGGGAATATTGTGAAGAAACACAGACCACCTCTTTGAAGCTGGGGGTCTGGGGACCCTCCCTTGGGAAAATTTGGATTTTAAGGTGCAAAATAGTGCTATTTTAACAGTTTTAGTAACTAAAAATAGAGTATATGTTGCTGATAAACATATTAAAATTTTAAAATATAAAACATAATTAATTTTTCACCCTTTTGAAATGGTGATTTGGGGGTACTCCCCTGAGAAAATTCTGGAATTTAAGGTGCAAAATAATGCTTGTTGCAGCAGTTTTTTTCCTAAAATTGACTGTGCTAATGGTAATATTATTAATTTTTAAGTATTAAATGTTTCTAGTTTTTCGCCCCTTTAAAGAAGGGCTCCTCTCCTGAGAAAACATCGATTTTGAGGTGCAAAGCAGTGTTATCTTAGAAGTTTTCGTAACTGCAAATAGAGTAAATACTATTGGTAAAATATTATAAATTTTTTAGTGTGAAATGTTTTCAATTTAACTAAATTAAGAAATTTCTATAAGTGAAAATATTACACATTTTTTATATGAATGTTTTCAATTTTTTGGTTGCTAAAGGGGGGGGGGGGGTTCTGACCCCCACTAACCCCCCTTAGCTATGCCCCTGGTCTGGTCCTAGAACCCATGACATCTGCAATAAAGAAACCTACAGCAAAGTGTGTGTCTCCACATACACAAAGACAGAACTCAGTAATAAAACCTTAAGTATTGTACGTCAGTGAAACCCTTACACTCAACAGAAAAGTAGACCTTGAAAACATCCTGAAAAGAGGAATGAAAAATTGTAAGAAGGGTTCTAGCACCTAAAAAGAACAGAAGCTGCAATCCCAAAAAACAACTGAAAACCTATCTTAACGACACCAGAAAAAGGAGATGAAAATTTTATGGCCACATCCACAGACTCCCAACAAAAACACCTGCCTACAAAATTGCTACTTGCATAGAACAATTGAAGACCATACCATGGAGCCAAGAAGTCAAACAAGAGAAAGCTTAGATAAATACACTGGAAATACTAGACAGACATGAAGAGACAGATGATTTAAGTGTAAGGCTTTGCGTGATCCATCAGGATCCAATTGCACATTATACATACAAACACAACAGCCAATAGAATCCTTCTTCCGTACGAGTTGCGGGACCCAATGTGATGCCACACATTTAACTCTTGTTTCTTGTTGCAAGTTATTAACAATACAAGCATGTACATTTTAAGTAAAAGTTACTTTAATTGAATACTGTTCTTAGATAAATTTATATACTATACTATATGAATTATAAATAGTTTTAACTTAGTGTAAATTTAAGGAATATGTTTTGAACTTTTAAGTAGATAGTGATTGCCTGGTTGGATTTTCAACAGATTTAAGTATTGTCCTCTTATTACAATAACAAAACTTTATTTAAAATTAGGAATTAACTGAACACACTCAGTTAAATTTTGAACTTATTTCTATTATTGGAATTATTATTTTAATGTTTTCCCTTCAAATATTAAGGTGATGTCCAAATCAGGTAGGTACAATTGCTATTAATTCTGTCCAAGGCACTTTAATTTTCAACAAAATAAGCTTAACCTGCCTTAAATTTTTAAATTTAATATCTCAAAAAAAAATTTTTTTAATTTGGAAATTTGGCCAAATAAAGTACCAATGACAGGCATTCAAGTATTACATTTCTATGAATTTTCGAAAGGAGAAATGATGTGCAACTGACAAAATGTTTCTGTAATTGACATGCTCGTCATCCCTGGCCTCTTGGGTCACTATGTAGTTTTATGGTGCAGATGAAATGAACAAATGAATGAATTGGAACATACAGGTAGGTGGGGAATTTAATGTATGTAGGTCTAAATGTAATGTATTTATATATGTGAGTTAGTAAATGGTAGATCCCCCTTTTTTTTTTCTGTTCAAAATATGCTCGAGCATGGACAGGTACCATATGGGTTGAAGATTATTTAGTGTGTGTGGTATTTGTAAATGAGACGTACAGCAGTGTCAAGTTTAGGCAGTCCTTGTTGACCAGTGAGCACTATCTAGGAATATAGTACAGTGTCTGCTGCAACGCAGTATGTCGGTACAGCAGCAGTAGAGGAGGTAACTTTGTCTGTGCAGGTGTACATCAGTACCCATGTTTCCAGTGAAAACAATTTGACTGACAAACGTGTCTGGACTATACAGTTCAGATATAGTTAGTTATGATTACAGTATGTTAGAGTATAATAAAAGTATGACAATTTATAGGATAAGTGATTCAAAACATTGTAGGACCTACTTTTCAATATAGGTAGTGATAATTTGTGCTAAAACTTTGTTGCTTTCTTTAAGAATAATGTTGAGATAGGCAGTGAATCCCTCTTAAAACGTATGAAGATTATCCATCAACCTTTACTTCATATTAAGATGTCTTGATTGTGTCAAGCACTAGCATAACACTTGAAGAAACTGGAATCACCCCTTTCAAACATCTATCAGAGTTAAGGCCAGCAAAGAGTTAGGGGCACAGGATAAGTAAATAGGTAGAAATAGATTCCACACTGTGAAAATCAGCAGCGAACAAACTTGAAGAGGTTTACAGGTTGGCTAGATATTATGATCAACTACGTGAAGACGACTTATCCGAGAACAGTGGTTTTACCAAGTGGTTTTCCAATTGAACACAACAGTGCAGTCTGTAAATTATAATGAAAACGGTTCATGCTTACACTGCCTCCAAGATTGTTCAACAAACATAGAGTAAAGTAGTACAGAAAAATTATCAAATTCTTTAAAATACCTGATAGTAAGGTCACGCAAGCAAAAAAATAATTTAAATATCTACACAATACTTGATCCATGTGTAAGACACCCATAGTCAACCGAGGATATGCTCAGCTATTTCTTTGAGGACAATGATGACTGATAGGAAGTTTGACCATGTATTTGCTGTAGCTATCTCAAACTGGTGTGTATTGCTCTGATAAATATGTGTGGAAGAAAACCTGAAAGGTTCATTCCATGGAAAATTGCCCAAGGGTGGCTGCTGACCCATTTTGAAAAAGTTTGAAATTTTGTCAAATGGGTAGTACATATTTAAACAGTACAAACACAAAGTTATTGATTTTTGCCTGCCCCTATTTTCCACACTGGCCTACCATACATGTATTCTGTTTCGTACTTCACTAATGTTTGACAACTTTTTACGTACAATAATGGTTAATATTTTGTGATGTGTGTCACAGTGCAAGACATTTCTAGTTCAAAAATTTTACCTGACATGTTCATTTCACCATCTGTACTGTACATATTGCCTTACATTGTGATGCAGGTTGCAAAATGTTATACCCCATAAGTATGTGTGAAATGTTACTGAGGTCTTAGAGCCACACGTGTGTTGGCCTGAGAAGATAGCTACGCTTACTGAGGGCTTAGAGCCACACATGTGTTGGCCTGAGAAGATAGCTACGCTTACTGAGGGCTTAGAGCCACACGTGTGTTGGCCTGAGAAGATATCTACGCTTACTGAGGGCATAGAGCCACACGTGTGTTGGCCTGAGAAGATATCTACGCTTACTGAGGGCTTAGAGCCACACGTGTGTTGGCCTGAAAAGATATCTACGCTTACTGAGGGCATATAGCCACACGTGTGTTGGCCTGAGAAGATATCTACGCTTACTGAGGGCATATAGCCACACGTGTGTTGGCCTGAGAAGATATCTACGCTTACTGAGGGCTTAAGGCCACACATGTGTTGGCCTCAGAAGATATCTACGCTTACTGAGGGCAAAGAGCCACACGTCTGTTGGCCTGAGAAGATATCGACTCTTACTGAGGGCATAGAGCCACACGTGTGTTGGCCTGAGAAGATATCTACGCTTACTGAGGGCTTAGAGCCACACGTGTGTTGGCCTGAGAAGATATCTAC